>JABFDZ020000044.1:27458793-27494344 GCA_019775955.2 Pollimyrus isidori | reverse complement strand
AAACACACACACACACAAACACACACACACACACACACACACACACACACACACATACACACACAGATTTATTGTAAATCTTACACACCAACATGATGATGACAGAAATCTACTCCTACTAAAATCACAGACCAGTCATATTCAACAATGAACATTCTGTGCCTTTTCACACAGAAACTCAGTTCAACCAAGTCCACAAGCAGAAATATAAAAAATAGTTTATTTTACCATGCATGTTGCTTAGTGGGACTTCTGGCATTCCTTGCCTTGAATAATCTTCTTCAAATCTGGCTTGTATTCCATTGTTGCCGCTTGAAGCAATTCTTTCACATGGGTGTCAGTCAAAACAGATCGATGCTTTGAGTTCACGTGTTTTGGGTAGAAAACACAGATTCACAGACGATTAGATGCTCGCAGTGAAGCTATTAGATGGGAACGTAAGGGTATGCCTAGTGCTATTCGAGGGAGGAGTTATTCGCTTCTTTTGAGTGGCGTTCAGTATGGGGTGCAGGGGGCTTCGGTTGGTAGCCCTAGTCCATCCTGGTTGGCGGAGTTAGGGGAGCTCAAGGAGTTGATAAAGTACCAACAGGACCAGCTTAGGCAACTTACCCAAGCTTTAACTGCTTTGCAGAGCCAGCATGGTCGTTCCTTGAGGAGCCAGGTCATATGTCGTAGGTGTCAGCAACCAGGCCATTACGCCCGGGAATGCGAGCTGGAGAGGGCTCCTTGTCCTGTGCTGTTTGGGGATGTTAGGCCCCAGGTCCCTAAGCAGCCGGAAAACTAGTGCCCGCCGCACAGTGCGGTCGCGGCTGATGGGGGCTCAGGAGTAGCACGGAGCCGGGGAGGTCCCTGGTCTAGGTTGATGTCAAAGTGTCCCAACATTGAGGTGTTAATACAGGGGATTTGGGTTCCCTGTTTATTGGACACTGGGTCCATGGTATCTACCATTCGGGAGTTTTTTTCAGGGAGCATTTTGCGTCATGGGGCCTGGCTTGCCTCCAGTCCTGCCATTGGTTGCAACTGCAGGCAGCAAATGGGCTTGCTATTCCCTATTTGGGGTATTTGGAATTAGATGTAGAGCTGAGGGGTACTGTGGTCCCACGTTGTGGGGTGTTGGTTGTCAAGGATCCCCCCAGGTACCCTATCTCCCAAGGGCCCTGGAGTGCTAGGAATGAATGTGATTAGTAGGTGTTATCAAGGATTATTCGAGCAGCATGGGGCTGATTTGTTCTGTCAACCGTCAGTGTCTGAGTCTGACGGGGGCCTCATTTAGGCCCTCCAGCAGTGTCATATGGCATCCACGCAGTGGAGTCGGCATGAGCTAGCCCAGGTATGGGTGCAGGGGAAGGGTGCGTGTCATGTTCCTGGGGGCACTATGACGCTGGTTGCTATTACCTGTTCTGATCATTTTGGTGCTTTATGAACCTCCAGAGCTGGGGCTGCCTGCCGGGTTATTGGCCTCTGCCTCTTTGGTGCGGGTAGAGGGAGGCACGGCATATATTCTCGTAGTCAATGTGGGGAAGTCTGTTCTGCTCTTTTCAAGGACATCTATAGATCACTTGAGTCAAGTACATATGGTTAACTTGCCCCCGGGTGTTATTGAGGAGCCAATTGAAACAGCGTTGGTGGCTAGCCAAACAGCCTCTACATCTGGACTGGATCCAATTAATCAGCTAGTTTCCAGGGTTGACGGAGAATGAACAGACCCAGGTGAGGTCCTTGTTGTGTCAGTATGGGTCTGTCTTTGCCAGTCATGACAGGTACCTGGACTGTTCAAGCCCACATGACGTATAGTAATCCACTGGTGAGGTTCCGGTAAGACAACGTTACCGTCGTATCCCACCCTCTAAGTACAAGACAGTTAAGACCCCTATCTATCAGCTGTTAGAAGCACAAATTATTTGGGAAAGTAGTAGTCTGTATGCGTCTCCGATTGTGCTTGTGAAGAAGGATGGTAGCTTACGGTTATGTGTGGACTACCGCCTTCTTAACAGCACGACTCAGGAAGATGCATTTCCCCTTCCTCGTATTGAGGACTCCTTGGATGCAATGACGGGGGCTAAGTGGTTTTCAACTCTGGATCTGGCCAGTGGGTATAATCAGGTGCCGCTGGCAGAGGGTGATAAGGCTAAGACTGCTATTTGTACACTGTTTGGACTGTTTGAGTGGAATCGGATGCCTTTTGGCTTATGTAATGCCCCAAGTACCTTCCAGCGCCTTATGACACGGTTGTTTTGGGACCAGCAGTTTCATTCACTGCTTTTGTATTTAGATGACATTGCGGTGTTTTCATCCAGGGTATCCCAGCATTTGCAGTGGCTAGAACTGGTGTTGGAATGGTTACAGCAGGATGGACTCAAGGCTAAGCTGGAGAAGTGTGTTTTCTTCCAGCAAGAGGTGCGGTATTTGGGCCATGTCATCTTGACCCAGGGGGTGGCTACTGACCCCAGTAAGATTGAAGCCATGGCTAATTGGCGCCGACCTACTGCCATGTCAGAGCTACAGTCCTTTTTGGGGTTTGCTAGCTATTACAGGCGGTTTGTGGAGGTGTTTGCTAAGCTAGCCGCTCCATTTCACCGACTGGTGACTGAAGTGGCCGGCACCAAACATCGGAGGGTCCCCACGGGTAATTTTTCCGCTAGATAGACTGAGGAGTGTGAACAGAGTTTTGAGGCCCTTAAGGTCAAGCTCACCCAGGCACCAGTGTTAGCCTATGCATACCTTTCTCTCCCTTTCATTCTAGAGGTGGATGCCAGTCACTATGGACTCTCTCAGGAGCAGGATGGGGAGGTGAGACTGATAGCTTATGGTAGTCGTACCCTCTGGCCCCCAGAGCATAACATGTCTAGTTATAGCTCCATGAAGTTGGACTTTTGGCACTTAGGTGGGCAATAGTGGAGAAGTTCCGGGAGTATCTCTTGGGGAAGAAGTGTATTGTTTACACAGATAATAATCCGCTTAGCTACCTATGAAGTGCTAAGCTTGGGGCCATTGAGCAGCAGTGGGCAGCACAGTTAGCGGGCTTCGATTTTGAGATCAAGTAGTGGTCAGGCAGAGTCAACCGAAACGCGGATGCCCTGTCTCAACAGTATTTTGTGGAGCCTGAGGAAGGTGTTTTAGAAGCCTTGGGTATGGCTTTTCCGCAGCCTTTGCAAGCTGCTTTGCACTTGAAGTTGGGGGCTACACAAGAGGCAGTGATGGCACTACCTTGCTAATCCAGTGGATCTGGCTGCTTTGCAGGGAGCGGACCCGGAACTGCAAACCGTGGCGGCTTTCTGGACGCAGCAAGAACGCTCCTGCTTGGAGGAGCGCCAGCAGCTCACCAAGCCCGCCCGTGCGCTATTGCGCCAGTGGGAGCGGTTGGTGATGAAAGATAGGGTGTCATTGTCCGGTGTTGCGCCCGGCTGGAAAGGAGCCAGTTTTTCAGCTTGTGGTGCCAATAGTGTTGCCTTGGCAGGTTTTTGTTCAGTTGCATCAGGTACATGGCCATCAGGGTATTGAGTGTACTCTTGAGGTGATCCGGCAGCGCTGTTATTGGCCGGGTATGTTCTCAGAGGTGACCTGTTGCTGTCAGGAGTGTGAACGGTGTCAGGTGGCCAAGGACACGCAACCGGGGGCGCAGAGTTTTATGGGCGATCTGGCCTAATGAAATCCTAGCAATGAATTTTACATCGGAGCCCTCAAAGGGTGGGTATGAGAGTGTTCTCATGATGACTGTTTAGTAAATTTACACAGGCAGTGCCCACTCGGGACCAGTGTGCCTCTACAGTGGCCCAGGTTTTGGTGAACAAATGGTTTTACAAGTTTGGGATTCTGAGATGTTTGCATTCCGACCGAGGTCGGAGCTTTGAGAGCAGAATTATTCAGCAGTTGTGTCAGTTGTACCAGGTGGAGAAGTCACGGACCACTCCATACCATCCAGGGGGAAATGGTCAGTGTGAGCGGTTTAACCACACCCTGCACAAATTGTTGCGTGCTCTGCCCCCTTCTCAGAAGAGGGATTGGGTATCGTGTCTGCCTCAGTTGTTTTTTTGCTATAATACCTCTCCTCATCAGGCAACCGGCAAGGCCCCTCATTTCCTGATGTTTGGGCAGGAAACCTGTCTACCTGTGGATTTTCTGCTTGGGCGGGTTCTGGAGCCCAGGCCGGGGAGTGTTCAAGACTAGGTGGTGGAACAACAGACCAGACTCCTGGTGGCCTTTGAAGGGGCCAAGGATCAACTGAAGGCGGCAGCAGACCAACGTAAGACAGCGTATGATTGTTGTGTGCGCGGTTCCCCCTTAGTTAGTGGTCAAATAATGTATCTGCGTGATTGTGGGGTTAGGGGCAGGCACAAAATCCAAGATGTGTGGAGTTCAACATTGTATCAGGTGGTGCGAGCCCTATCAGATGGGGATGTTCTTCCCCCTCCAGCTTCGGATAGTATTGTTAGGGGGTGCCAGGTGGGGGAGCCGTAAGAAGGACCACTCGGGCCACGGCTGGACAGCATTCTAACATTCATCATTTGCCGCAGGCAGTGAGGGCCCTAGTGAATGATCAGGGTGGGCCATGGGATGCTAGTTTACAGTCTGCGATGGGGTTGTTCTGACCCTCAAGTTGATCGGTTCTCCCGGGGTTAACGTTGCTTATTGTCGGGGTGACGATGTAAAAGATGGGGATGGAATGTGGCCAAGTAGGGAAGATTGATCGGTGCCCCATCGGTTCCCCTGTGTTGGGCTTAGCGCCGTATATAGAAGGTGGATTTTAGGTACGGCTCAGACCCGATTCCTGTTGCTGGCTGTGGAGGTAGCAGTTGGGGAGTGGGCGCGCAGGGGGTTAATCGGCACACCTGTTATTATCCCCTAACTATCGACGGCGTTATGCCAAGCATCATGCGGCTGGTGTAATGCATGCCTTTGGGGAGCTGTGCCCTGGTGCCGGTAAGCTCCAGGTTTGAATGTGTGCCCTGCGATTATACCTGCTGGCATCAAGCGGTTTGTGTTTTTGTAGTTGGGGAGGTGGTGAAGGCAGCCCCAGCAGTGTTATACTGTAAGTACTCAGTTTGGTGGTAGGTATATTGAGGGTATTAGCAGGGTTATTCACCAGTTAGTGAGACCAGTAACTGTTAATATATTACAGGTTTACTGGGAACGTGGATCCTGCCGCTGTTTTGTCCTGTTTTGCTTTGTGCTGTTTTGTTTTGTTTGTTTTGTTTGTTTTACCTGCAATTGACACCGGCGTGTCCTGTGGAGCTCGTGGGGGATTTCATCCAGCCTGGGTTAGGACTGGGGGCAGCCCAGCGTGGAACCTTGGTGCCCGGAGCTTCCTTGGAGTGGCGCCGTTCCGCTGCCGATCTCTGCGCATAGCCTTCATACTGCCTCAAGATTGTGTAATTTGGTTTTCTTTGTTTTAATTCATTTTGATTTCTGTGTACAGCTATATATTATTTTGTGTAATTTAGTTTTCTTTGGTTTGTTTTATTTTCGATTGCTGTGGTTTTGGATCTATGCTTGGGTGGTTAAGCAGGCGTCGCATGGTCGTGGAAAACAGCTGTACCATACAAACCCGGCATCTTGCTTTCTCGCTTGTGTTTTAGGGCTAGTAGCCCGGAACGGCACCCTCCTGGTTGGTGGTGGACCTCACCGGTAGCATGTGCAGTATGTGGTATTAGCTCACTAAACTCGTGTGGGTGGTTGTCGGTGCTCCTGTGCAGTACTCACAGAGGTTCTGCCTGTGGAGCATTCCTGGTCTAGGGATCAGTGGTGTCTTCTGGGTGGTCTGCTGCAAGGGTGGAGTCCCATGGGGTTTTAGCTGTATTTTGTGCAGTACGGATTTTTGAACCTTCCATTGAATGTAATAAACTTTTTACTGATTCATGTCTCTGGCCCTGTCCAGTGAATTGCACCTGCGTGCTGTATTGGAGTTTTGGGTTCTTGGTGTCCCTGGGGTGCCGTAGTCGGCTATTCATATGGGTTATTCGATCGCTCTGCACACACCGTATCGGTTCACAAAGCTTTCCTGCAGGTTTTCAATTAATGTTGCATATCTATCTCTTTGCTTATTCATTGTGGTGCTGGTGACTTGGCCACTGGCTTTTAGCAGAGTGGGAAAATGTGTCAGGTCTCCCTTTTGAATATGAACAGCTTCAGTTTATTGACAAACGCGAACACACTTTGCACTAGGTCCGGCAGCATTTTTAACTTACCCTATAGGGTCAGATTCAGTCTGTCCAAGTAACACATCATGTCGACCAAAAAGGCCAGATCCATAATCCACTTAATGTCCAAAGGCTCGGGATAGTTCTTGCCCCTCTCTTCCATATACAGTTTCACGGCATCCAAAAGCTGAAAGAAGCGAGAGAGTACCTGGCCCTCTGACAGCCACCTCACAGTGCAGTGCAGCAGCAGGTCACCTGGAAGCCCTTGGTCCAGCTCAGCCATGACACTTTTGAATTGCCTGTGGTTAAGCGGTTGTAGTTGATGATTTCCATCACAGCTTCATGACATTGTCTAAATTCAATGATTTAGACACAAGCTGCTCCCTGTGGATGATGCAGTGGAAATTCCAAAACTTGGGAAATGTTTGGTCCGCTTTGCTCAGTCCCACAAGCCCGTTCACAGATCCGATCATGGCTGGCGCTCCATCTGTGGCTATTGCAGTTAGTTTGGGTATGGGCAGATTAGCTTTCGCAAATGCAGCCATCATTGCGTCTTTCACATCCATACCACGGGGTCTGTCTTTTAATGGCACAACACAGGTATCAAGGAGTCCTTCTTTGATCACACAGATCGTGCAAATATTGCCAACTGTCGTATGTCTTGTATGTCACAACTCTCATCCAATGCCACACTAAAATACTCACATGTTTGAAGATCACAGTGCAACTGTGATTCAATAGCTTTGTTAATGTCTGATATTCTGTGTTCAACAGTGTGGCGGGACAGTTGGACGTCAGATATCATGCTTTCTTAGTTTGTCATTTTCAGGAGACAAGATTTCAACAATGTCACTGAGCCATTTTTTAACAAACTCCCTGTGACGGTCCGGGACTGCGTGCAGGGCGGACATAGGGACAACCAGGCAAGCGGATGAAACAGACCGGGGGTTTATTGCACGACACGGACATATACACGTTTATGCCGCGTCTGCCGTAGAGACGCAGACGCAGACCTAAATACAGACAAGACGAATCACGGGACCGGCGTGTGGCAGTGCCACACGGGTGGAAACAATAGGTAATCACAAGAGGTAACGAGGGGGGCCGGGCACACGAGGGGCTGGCACGGTCTCTGAGCTCTTCAAAAATTTTTGGAAAACCTGAACCTGCTTTTCTGCCTGCTTTTTCAATGTGGCCGACTCGTGCTTGCGAAGTTCAGTCCCTTTTGGAAACTGCCCATCGATGTTAGCATGGAGTAAGCAGAAGTGGCGTTGAAGATTTGATGCTTTGACATGTGCTAATGACGCCTGACAGATAAGGCAGAATGGTTTGCCACTACGTTCAACAAAAAAATACAAATTCTCCCATTCTGTTAAAAAAAAGTACTATGTTCATCATAATATTTTCTTTTTGCTGTGCATTTGTTCCCTGCCATTTTGTTTACTTAAATAACTTGCCCCCTAGTTGAAAACTTGGCGGTTTGTTCATCTGACACATTTGTGAGGCGAACACGCGCACAAGCAAAAACTCCGATATGAACCCGCATGAAACCAAGCAAAGATCCGCAGGTTGGCCACCCTTGAGCTAGATGCTCTGACTACAGTGAATAAAGCTGAATTTCAGCACATGGATTACTTCTTTACTACCAGCAGGCTGTCAGGTGACCTCCAGGTTATTGGGATGGATATGAGGCTGGCTTTGGAATCCAGAAGATTGGACCTCTACCTCAGAGGTCGGAACCATGAGTACAGAATTTCAATAGTAAAGGACATCCCTATCATCAAAAGCAGGTCCGATTTCAGACATTCATCTGACGTTGTAATATGATGTGTAGGTACAATTCTCATAAAGTAACCATAGACAAATGTCAAGAGGAGCATGTGTAGGTATTTGCTGTTTATTTCTCATCATCATCATCATCATCATCATCATCATCCGCACCACTTTCCCCTGGTGAGGGTCACAGAGATGTTTGTCTGAAAAAATAATGGGCTATGTGTTTGATGTCACCCAGTCAACCACACGACAGTGGCATGTTAATGAAAGATTTATCTGAGAGTAACCCTGACACGGGCATCATCTAAGCTTTGTGTGTAATACTCCTGTAATATGGCTAAGAACTTTAGGAGCTGCACACTGCCGCGGAAGCTCTCCTCCACCATTTTGCGGATCTGGACGGGCAGAGAGAAGCCACGGACACCTTAACACCAGTGCTGAGGCAGCCTTCTGAAGTCGGCCGATTAAGCTCTCTTCTGTGACTGATATTTACAGTGCTATATATAGCCAAAACGGAACTATTATTGTGGACACTGGCCTGACCTGTAAACACTCTATAAATGCCATTGTATAATGAATCAATCTATATTGTATATTTATATATAAGAATATATAAATATTCTTCAGTTAACATTCATTGTCTTTCATGTGTTTTCACCTGAGGCTTTTCGTGGCTATACACATATTAAGAAGCTTGCACCAGCTCCTGGATGGAACATCGGTTAATTTTCTTACCCTGTTGCAAGGTGAGCTGTTTCGATAAAAAAGTACAGAAACTTTAAAAAAAAAAAAGGAAAACGTACTTTTCAGGCAATAGCTTGACTTGTAAACTAGTTCAAATGTTTGTTAGATTTGTTCGCTCATCCCTGTACCCTTTCCCCCATTTGGAATGGCCAATTATCACATCTATTATAGGCCTCCTCCCTGCCATGCCCATACTGTACCAGCTCAGGAGGGGTGAAGACCAGCACACATCTCCTCCGATGTGTGTGTTGTCAGCCACCCACTCCCTGTCACTCTGCCGGCCGCGCACTTCATCAGAGCAGAGTAATGCTCTTGGAGGGAAGCCCTATTCCCTCAGTCGCAGCCGTGGCTCTGTCAGATTTGTCCGACGGCAGACGTCGCTGTGGAGAGGTGTGTGCAGGAACCCAGCTGTCTCATCCACTTGACAGGGTTCTCTGGGTCACCTTGACATAGACGCTACATTAAATCCTTCTTTAAATGCTGGGTTGCTTTGAAATTTCTGATTTCTAGTATGAGCAACAATACAGTTTTGCATTTTCTCACCGAACAGTCAATAATCACTGGAAGCACACTGCTATACTTTAATTCACATTGCTGGAACCCAGACTGACTCACCGGTATGAGTGGATAATGAAATATTTGTTTGCTATTTGTACCAGTATGAGTAAGGTACTGTTACACGCCTGGTTTAGGTCAGGAGGTAATAACAGGTAAGCAGGGGGCTAAAGTGCACTACCAGCAGGAGGAAGAGAAAAGGAGTTCACAGAGGTTTGGGGTTCAATAAAGTAGGCCTTTTAATTGCCCAGAATCAGCACATTGTAGAGTATCATACCACTAGCCACTGAGGGGAACAAGGCACAAGGTCAGTGTCAAAGAAAGATAAGGAACAAAACAGATCCAAAGGCCCCTAAACTTTACTATGAAAAAGGGGGGGGGGGAGAACAACTTACCTGCTACCCAAACAAAACATATAAGGTTTGGCCTGCCTGCTTCCCTAGTGTGACTTAATACATACACATATAACTGCACCTAGCAGTTCTTAAGGGCTCTGAAATCCCGTCTTACACTCCTATGAGGCACAAAGACAGAGATAAGAGGACAGCCTAAGGTCAGGGTCAGTCATCGGTCCAGCACCACAGAGCAGTTTGTTTGGTTACTCAAGGACCCAACAATGATAAGATCCCATTGTCAGCCATGGGATTTGAACCAAAAACCTTCTGACCATGAACACAGAATCCTGACTGAGAGAGCCACATACCACCCTTGCCATCACTTCAAAATGATACACAGGGTTTTCATCCCTCATGTTTCAATACTGCCAGGCCAGAACGAAAATAAAACCAGGTCACACAGTAGCTGTATGTATGGCATTTTAGCAGTAACATTTTTTCCTACATTAGGCCAATAAAGAGGAATTGGATTGTGGTGTGTGCAATAATTCACATATAACAATGATTGCTTTGTTTATACTAGGTGGCATGGTGGCAAAGTGACTTTGGAGCTATATTCTTCAGCTCAGTACTTTGCATTTCTTTAATACTTTTCCGTATGCATAAATAAATTACAGGCCTCTGCTTAGCGTACTTTAATAATAATGTGGTTCATCCCTCTTCCAAACTGATCAGCCAGTAAGCTTACGATGGTAACAATATGGTTGTCCTGTGCTAATTCTCATAAGATCACATTAAAACTTCTACAAGAAAGCACCCTTTTGTCCTCAGATAGCTGCACAATATTTGGGGGCTACTATGTGACAACGAGATTTCTGCTCAACCATTTCGAGTTGGGAAAGATGATAGAGGGGCTTGAGACTTGCAGTTATGGTCATAGGATGGATAAATTCTGTCTGCTGTGTCTCTGGGGGTAATTCCAGAGTCCTAATTTTTATTCAAGCAACATACATTAATGATATGATATGTAAACTGTATTTCAATTATTTACTTGTTATGGACTATGGAGGATAAACTTACGCAGTAAGACAAATGACTGTGCTTGCTTGAAAAAGGAGTGTTTAGTTTAAAATGAGGCTCAGGCTTTGATGAGTAAGGTTAATATATTTTAATGAAGAGTGATGTTTCTTTTAGCCAGTGAGAGGATGGTTAGATGGAATTATGGGAGCAGTGAAGCATGGAGTGAATCGCAAGATGATTCATGTTCCTTAAGAGAGCTGGTCTGGGACGAGGAGTTGGAGATGCCTGCATGAGGCAGGCCTAGACATGACCAGAGAAACTGAACAAAGGGTCCTGAGGTTAACACCTAATCAGGAAGGAAAGCATCATGCCATCACAAGTCTGCTCATTTGGGATTCTGGTGCTATGCAGTTGCTGTTTCGTACAACATTTATTATTAATTCCCAGTAATTAAATAAGTCCACTTCTGTGCTGACTTGATTGTTACTTAAAGCACTCATCACATACCACAGCAGGTTTTTGGGGTTCAGCATCTAACTTTAGCCCTGAGTACAAAAAATAAATCATATATCAATGGATGATTTAGTTACCCATAAAATGTCCAAAAATCAGACTTTTTACCCCTTAATTATTGAGTTCATTCAGTCAATTGTGTTGCAAATGTATTGATTAAAAGTGTCACGCCATTTTCTTCTTACATCTGTTTTCCCATTTTGAGAATAAAGAAAAGAAAATATCTTCTGGGAACAAAGAGAATAGTGGTATATGGGGTATAACAAAAGTAATTCAAGAATACGGACAAGTGCTTTTTTCCTTCAAAAAAGTTTAGAAGTACCTGCATGCCAGGCAGGGGTTTCTTTACACAAACGAGCTACAGGTGAGACTACGTGGAGAGGGACCAGGCCAGGTGTTTATCTAAAGCGAAGACAACCCTATTTATATGCTTAATAAACAATCCTTTTGTGTCAACAGGCTTCGTAGTCCTTACTGCTGCGACACACTGTCTAATTTTTCAAAAGACTTCATACTAATCTTCCAGCATAATCCAAACCTATGACGAATGCTCCTTCATGTATTCAACCGTCTTCTGTTTTGGGCTGTTTCATACAGACAATACAAAGCCTAACAGTAACCTGTCCTTGGAGGCTGTCGTTACCACGGGGTCTGTATTGCACTTGTGACTGGAAAGCAATGGCACATCATTCTATGCTATGAAAGAATCACTCCCAAAGAAACTCAATGGGTACCACAGCTCACAAATCTCAGTAAAACTCCAAAAAGAAAGCACCTGCTTCAAGCCTGATTAGAGAATCAATCTTTTTTTAATGCCTTCTTCAGACAAACAGCATATGCCAAGTCACATCGTCGGCTGTTAGCAAAAACGCTGCTTTCTGTGAGCAGCTCCCAAACCACTTGGCTGAAATCCAGCAGCACAAATTTGCACAATTTTCAAAGATTATGTCATGTGCCAGAAGGCCTGACCAGTGCTGATAACACAGACAGATGGTAGTTAGGATGTGGGCTGCAGCAGCACCCCAGTATGCACCCTTGTAACCTCTGGATTTGCATCCGTTCTGATGAGGGTGTCCCAATACATGTGGAGTGTTTGAGGGCTTCACTATCTCTTTTCTACTCACTTTCACATGAATCATTACCATTCCTTCTGGAAACAAGAATGACACAACCTTCTGCATTACAAGCTGAATCATAATCATATACAGATCAGCTCAAAATAAGATAAAGAATCGTAAACCCTAATAAACTTTCAAAAAATGAGAAAAGCCTTATTTTTTATTATTACTATGCTCATCATAATGTAATGTAGCACTAATGCCCCATTTATTCTAATAAAATGATTAATGGTGAAGAATAAATTATATTCATAATTATTCCTTCATAATTTTATATTGTACTTCAGAATGAAGGTAGCATAATTTCACAAGAGCCACAATATTTTGCAATCAGCAGCATCAGAAAAACAAATTCACAAATCAGTGAAAAAGCATGACAAACAGCACTTCATGTAAATCATCATCAACAGAGCATCGCAGCTTGGGTTTGACAAGCTCATTTAACAGGCTCATTATACTGTGTACCATGATCCAGTCATTATATTAAAAGCCAGTTTCTATGTTCCCTAACCCTCCTATTAAAGCACTTGGATACTTTCAACGCGTTTGGATCTTCTTCAGCGCTACAAACAATAACTTTTGGTGGAAAACATCTATATAATGAGAACCAGATACATGACTGTGTCTCTGGATGTATCTATTCTTTTGTCAAGGTCAATTTGTTCTATATCTAGAGTTAAGAAAAGCTTTTTTGGGATCAGAGTTTTCTTGTCACAATTACACCGATCTCTGATAGGCTGCTGTCAACAGCTCTTTAAAAGGTATCTCCCTGATCAACTATTCTAGGAATAGATCACGACCTACATTCCATTTTCTTTCCAACCCTGATTTTGTCCTCCAGTCTATTACACTTGGACAACCTGATGGGATTTTTAAGTGCAAATAATCTCCAAAAGAAACATGTTAAAGTCTGAGAAGAAGTTTTGCACTACAGCTTAAAACCAACACTGAGACATGAAAAAGTGTTGCAGTGGATCTGACTGCCCTTACAAACGGTGTGTGATTTCCAAATGTGAAGGACCATTACGGTTCGCAGTGGTGGAAAAGCAAACAGCCTCCGCTAAAATGTGGCTGGTTCCACGAAGAGGACAAAGTCCAATTTACTGTGAGAGCATTTCTGTCCCACGAGGCAGTGCCTGTGCAGCATCAGGCGGGAAGGGGGCAAACAATCAGCCCTTGCGAAAGGTAATCATCCGGGTGTTAGGGCTGGTGTCTCAGGAGTCTTTTAGATGGGAAAAACCCACAAAAGCCACCTTTACCCATATAGAGTACAGAGTCCACACAGAGTTACATTAAACCTTTATTTTATCTGGTACATAATAGTATTGCATATACGACTGGATATAAAATATCTTTTATCATTACAAGAATTTCCACTGGAATTTAACTAGGTTTTGTTAGTTTTCTGACACTGGAAATAAATCATGGTACACTGAGGCCTTTGTCTGACTGTGCAGGGCGTCGGGGGCAGGTTCCTGGGGTAGAGGCCTCGAGGTCATCACACTTCTATCATCTCGAGCCATAAATTTCTCTGCCGTGGGTCAGACTCAGCGATCAGGTACACAAACAAAGCATGGCACCCTTGCTAATTCACATGCTATCGTGGAAAAAAAAGACACACCACTCTCACACTCACAGGAACAGATAAACATTCTAAACTGGCTTCTTTGACAGTCACTTGACACAGTAGGACTCTTGGATGCACAATAGCATTGTGCAAGAGCTTAAAGCTTTGCCAGAAGCAGATATCACTGGTCAGTCAGAAGCTTCCCTGATATACCTAATGGCTCAATCTTTCCAGTTTGAAGTGCATTCATTTCCCCTTTTCCTTACCAGGTGCACAATAGTTAAAGATAAAAGTGTATCTGAAAGAGTATGGGCTTTTCAAGCAGGGGATTGAAGTGGATCGGTACCACCTTAGTGCCATAAATATCCATCTTAAATATTCTTTGTTTTGGATTAATACCGTTTGCCATGCAGGAATATGAACAGTAGGCCTAATCTCTTCAGTACTCTTAAATTCTGCCGTTTAATGTAGGCATGGTAAGGTTACACATTAAGCCCCACCACACCAATATTTTCGGCTTCCCAGTGTAAGAACAGCTGGGGTAACTAACCGAATATTCACCCCAAAGAACAAACCGGCAAAAAGAGAAAGATCGCGAAAAACAATTTAATCCAGGTGCTGGTGGTAAAGTTTCATTTAATGCAAAATGAGAAAAATGGCATGGAGATTATATATCGTAATAAAATGCCGCGACATACTGTTTATTACGCAATAAACTGCATTCATAAATTTAGGTTACAATACGAAATGCTAAAATGTTTCATAGGTACAGTAGAACGTAAAAGATTAATATATCGGAAACTCTCCCACATGATCCCACAAATGTCGTATATATGTATTCGGTTTTGTACGGTTACTTATTCCATTTCACCCATTTTACTTTTTTTCCTGCAAGAATTTATTAGGACTCGTGTTACTGCAAAAGGAGGTTGGGCGCCTTCTACTGGTGAGTTGAATTAAGAACACAATGAATGCAGTAGTTACACAAAACTACAAATGTGTTTATTAAATCATGATAAATGGGATGATTCTGAAAAAAGAACAAAAGAAATATACAAACAAGAGGAGGCCATTCTGCCCATGATATTGTATGTCAGTTGTTTCTGCGTGTTCTGAAATTGAAATAACATGTAAAAATGTGTCTTTTACAGTTTATGTTATTTATTGTTCACAGATCAATTAATTTTAATGGCACAACAAAGAAAATCACAGAAACATCCAACGAACATAATAACCCTGATAGGTGCACCTTCAGTTCAGTTCACAGCCACAGTGGCAGGCGCTAAGAGAATGCAGGAAACAATTTACACTCTCGCAGACACCTTCAGGCTGTCTGAGACAGACATCACACAAATCTCTTATGAACTCCCATCACACATGACCTCCTTTTGTCAAAAAGGCTACTTGCCTTCCTAACAAGTTTTTCTTTTTGACTGGAAATGTCTTCACTTGAAAGCGTGGCTCAAGTTGATCCAGTGATGGAGACAATGTTAGACAACGGCTGGACTCCATATCCCATCATTCTTTGCTGCTGCTGTTATTCACTGCACATTGTAGAAATTGGGCTAATCTGCAGGCAAAAAAATGACCTTCACTCATCAATCAATCGGTTCAGCTTCCATAATCAATTACGCAGGACAGGGTCATAGCAAACTCAGAGGGTGTCCCAAGAAGTACAGGCCACAGAACAGGGGACATTATAGATTGTTTCCTGTAACATGCTGGAATTCTAACACAAAGGTCAATTAAGAGTCGCCAATTCACCTAGCCGTTTGTCTTGTTTGGACTATGGGAGAAGACTGGAGAACATGGAGGAAACAAAGGGAGAAAATGTCCTCAGCACACAGAACCAGAAGTGTGATTTGAACACCCACACTAGAGGTGCGAGGCCACCATTTTATCAGAGTTAGCACTTGGTACTTATACATCCAACAGAACACTTTTCCCAGACATAGTGCTTTATAATAAACGTCACTGGTGCCTTTTGATGAAATCAGAGTAAAACTTATTATGTAGGTAGATGCTTTGAAAGAACCCTAAAGGTAATTTACAACCACCACGCCACAGTGCTGCTTAAAGAAGTGCCCCTTCAGAGTCAGGAAGCAGGGCTCTTTACCATTAGTCACTGCAGACACGGACTTCAGAGCGTAATTATCTGTAATTCTCTAGGACACTTAAGATGGAACATCATTAAAACCTGTTGTCGTCATTTGCATATCAAATGCTCTTGCTTACATAATTTTGGGAGGAAAGGCCACTCTGCTATCAACTTGGCGACTGAATATATTCCTTTTTTCCTCACTGAAATATTAAGGGCTTGTAGTTAGAAAAATATTACATGCCATTTGGAGAATCTGCTTTTAAAGATTAAGTCCATCCTAATTTCCCAGTCTTGATGTTAAATAGTGATGGGAAGTCAGGAAAAAGCCTCAATAAAGAAAATGTGTTTTTAAGTGCTCTCTTCAAACAGAATTTGCCCTACAAACATATTAAGGAGCACACTTGTTAGAGGCCCTGCACATGCAAAGATAGACTCAAATAACAAAACAATCCACAATACTGACATACATCAATGAACATCAATGACTCCAAGGGGGTATTCCATGAAGCAGGCTTAAAGGAAAGTTTGACTTATTTCGACGATGACAAGTCAGTCTTACTTAAGTGAGAGTCCATCAACATGTCTTAAATAAATCCCAGTTGAATTACAATGGTAAATTAGGTCTGCGAACCAGCCTGGTTCGGACCAGGCTAACTGTCTGGCTTAATTTAACATCCTCTCAAAGAACATCCGACGTGTGGGGACAGATTCCCAAAAGATCATTCCCTCGGACGAAATTCCACGATCTTAATTCCTACTCATGTCATGTGTTCTGTTGAATTATGTGTCCTTATTTGACATAATATTTCACATTATCTGATTCAATTATTTTGTTAATCTGTAAGGTGTACCTAAATGACATGATTTTTTTTTTTACATGAGTTAGCGGGAGAGTGAGTCTTGTATATATGTATATAAAAAAATGGAACCCTGTAGTGCTGTGAGTAAAAGCAAGACAAGAAAACAGAGAATAAAAAACATCTTTTTGGAAGTAATCCTATGCGTGATACTTCCATAATATAGAGAACAGAGCTGATATTGCTACATAATCAATATAATAAAGTCTACAAAATCACGTCTTAGCATTCCAAGTAATTCCAAAATAATTACAGTAAAATCCTGTTATAGTAGACTTGCTTATAACGGAATATTGTCTATAACGGATGAGGTCCGCTGGTTTCGTCCGTGCGCCTTTACGACCATGCAAAAAAGCATCGGATATAGCGGACTCGCATATAAAACAATTTCGCTTATAATGGACAGTCAATTTGGTTCCCAGCCTTTAGCTGTAGTTCTGTTTGGCTATAACGGGCATGCAGTTCCGCTTACAAGGCATGTGGCATGCCGGTACGTGATATCCAGCGCAGATATGAACGTAGTCAGGATTATTAATAGTCACGCACCTGGTCAGATAGACTTGGGTTACTACATGTATAATATAACAATCTATACCACAAGTGTGTCTGCTGAGGTGTGGCATGATGGTAAATGGTGTCCTGTAGTTGTGTTCAGGGCATACAGCAACTCTGGATGTAACAGACTGTTTTGCTAGGTCCCTTGAAATCCGGTAAAATGGTATTTTACTGTAAAATAAAAGTATACGCATATTACAAAGGTGAAACATGAAATGCAATGACTAATTGGAAAAAATCCATCAAAATAATATGAACAGGAAGATATCTTTAATTTTTACTTTGACAGTTTACTACCAAATTAGCAAAGACAACATACGCCTATTTGTGCAGAAAATTTCACATGAATGTGATTTAAAGTATTTTACGGAGATTAAATAATACTATACAGTAATAATGACAGGTGAAATCAACCCAGAAGGTTCCCCGTTAGGTATGGGGATCAAACCAACAACTTTCACATTATAAGGCGACAGCATAGTACCACCTTGCTACTGTATTAAGCATTTGTAACATTTACGCAATTTATGCATTTAGTCTGTCTGCAATTCATTGGAAAGCCAACTCTCTGGCTGTGTTTATGGCCAAAGTCCCAGCAAACATGCCCATCTGGGTCCCGCATGGGCAGGTGTGGGTTTACTGTGGGCAAGTATGGGCAGGGCAAACCCACACTAATCCCACATGGGGCCCATGTGGGTTAGCCTACGCTGGGCCCACAGCAGTTATGCCCTTTGGGGCCCCAATGTGGGTTTTCTGTGGGCCAGCCCACAGTTGTGTTTGCCCACAGTAAACCCACACAGGCCCCCTCTGAGTAAGTCCATGGAGGCCTGCAGCAGTTTTGTCTGACAGCCCCTTTCTAATTAGAAGTGCACTCAGTCACCAAAGCAATTAATTATTATTAGTGATTAATGAAAATAATTATTAACAATTCATTATTATCAACAGCAACATCAATAATTGTGATTGTTGTTGATGGTCATTATTAATTATTATTATTATTATTATTAATAATGATTATAGTTGGTTATTATTATTTTATTATTATTATTATTATTATTGTCGTCATCTAAAGCTGTGTGTCTCATTTGTGGTTGTGGGTTAGAAAACAATCCCGTCATAGAGAGTATTCTGGCCCTGGCATTTATTTTGTGTGGTCACTGGGGACACATTCCATTCCCTGTGCTGTAGCTAATGCTATAGGCTCCGAACCCCCAGCGACCCCGAATAAGATACGTGGGTACAGAAAACAGATGGATGGATGGATGGATGGATGGATGGATGGATGGATGGATGGATGGATTGGGGACACGCACTGGGCGTTTGAGTGCAGCGGGAAGCTCGCGATCTGGAGACAGGTGTTTCAGATAAGGAAGACCGTTAGGAGAGAAAGCGGCAGCGAAAGTTAATAAAAAAAAAACATTATTGATCATCCCTTGATAGCCCCATTTAAAGGCACTCCCTGTGAGTAAAATGTCACGTTAATATACATCTCAAACTGCATTCAGTTTAACCGCATTTTGAGTTGCTGAAAACCACAATGAATGTTAAATTGCTCTGTTCTTGTCAGTTCAATGTGTTATTCACTTGATCAGCTAAATATAGGCTAACATAAATATAAGGTAAGATATAGTATTAAACGTTCCTTTATATATGAACATCTATATTGATGCGCAGCGGTAATGATTTAGGCTACCAGAAGTATATGTGTTCCTGTATACATTTATTGGAAAGACACTTTCTAAAATTAAACAAAACTAATCATCCTCGCACAAGCAGTTCGTCTCACCAATAAATCGTTATGAATTATTTTCACATAATCTTTTTATTTTTAATGTGTAGTGTTAGCCATATGTATAACATCTACATACAGTGTTTTGTATCATATAAATCAATACTGGTGTAGGTACTCACAGACACGATTCATCTTTTAAACTGACGATATATACGGTATCGGTACAGATCATTTTCTTTTGATTTTCTTAATAACATTTTCTTTTGTCTAGTAAACTTTATTGTACAGTATGCCTATGTTCTATGCCAAGTTCCATCACAAGTTTATTACATTTTCCATTATAGTTTGCAACATATACACAAAGGTCTTTCTCATAATCAGCTACCTTGATTTCAGTAGGACCTATAAAATACCTGTACTTTATATTTCTGCTCCCTACATGGAGTACCATACATTTGTCTATGTTAAATTTCATCTGCCAGGTATCGGCCCAGTCACTAATTAAATAAAGATCCCGCTGTAGCTGCTGAGCTGCTAGTTCAGTATCTGCTACACCACCCACCTTGGTGTCATCTGCAAATTTCACCAGCTTACTGTATATATTGGTGTCTATATCATTTATGTAAATTAGGAACAATAGTGGTCCTAAAATTGAACCCTGCGGTACCCCACTATGAACACAGGCCCACTGTGACATTGTACCTCATCACTACTCGCTGTTTCCTATCTGTTAACCAGTTATCAATCTAGGTTGCTATAGTTCCTAAAATACCTGTTGCTTTGAGGTTAAGTAGGACCCTCTTGTGGGGGACAACATCAAAAGCCTTTTGGAAATTTAAGTAAATTATTTCATAGGTCTTCTTATCATCAACTTTCCAAGTAGCTTCCTCGAAGAACTTCATCAGATTTGTTAAACAGGTTCTACCTCTCGTAAATCCATGCTGGCTATCCCTCAAAATGTTATTTGAGTCCAGGTAATCTATCATTTTCTCTTTAATTATAGCCTCCATAACTTTACCAGTTGTACAAGTTAGACTGATTGGCCTATAATTTGACAAATTACTTCTACCTCAATTTAGGTAAAGTATCTGGCAATAATTGGGGGTCCCAACCCATCTGCCAACACAAGACACATCCTTGTGCATATGCTAACCACCCCACTGGCCCAGCAGTTGGGCTGGCGGGGCTCTGGCCAGAAGATGGCCTTTGGGGAGATGCTGGTCTGCAGAGCTGTCATAGGTACAGTTTGTAATATTCATATGCAAGTAAACCCTAAGAAGGGGAACAAAATCAAAACTTGAATATAATTGTAAAGGCCAAATTACAGAATATTTTGTGACTAGGAAATACAGAATACATGTTTTGTGCATTATATTTCTTAAAGACAGATCAGCCTGGCAGGTTAACTTAACTTAATTGAACTTCTATTACGTTCTGTTCCAAAGCTAATTTAAAGGCTCCACCTGTGACTCAACTAGACTAAACCTTTTGCAACTGACATTTTAGCTTACCACAAACCCCTTTTCGTCCAAAAAGTTTCAAAAGCTATGGCACCAGCTTATCTAAAATCAAGACTAACTATGAGCTAAAAGTTACTTTTACACATGCCTGTTTCTGGAATCTGAAGAAAGTTTAGGCAAATTACAAAAACAAGTGTTTACAAATGAGGAATAACACAGTTATATATAAATTATTTCAGTCATTAACTCACTGTGATCTATCAGGGCTGTTCTCTAGCTCAATCAATGCGTCTCTCTCTCTCTCAACAACAAAGTCCTGGAAAACTACCCAATAGTAGGGAAAATACAAGTATATACTATATACTTGGAGAACCTCTTTTTTGTTTTTGTTTTTTCCATCAGCATTTCAGTTGTTCTTTTTTTTCTCCATTAGATGCTGTGACAAAAATTAGCCAGGCCTCAGCCTCAGAGGCGGAATCTTCAGTTAAGGCATGGCTGTGGAATTCTAGAGACCAGGATGGGGGAAGGAGCAGAAGGACATTGAGGGGATTTAATATAGATCATTTATGTATGTAATAGTATGTGCTCATTGTTCTGTTTAATAAAAAATATAATTAGCATTCAATCTACAGTCTTGTATTCAATTTTTAATATGTTTTCTTCATTTTTTCTTTTAACTTGTCTGTGAACAGAGATGTGTTTGAAACATATTACTTGTAGTTTATTACTGCTACTTTCAATAAGTGCAAATATTCTGTATACGCATTAATAATAATGTTGTGGTATACTGGCAGTATAGGACCAAACTAATTTTGTTCTTTGTTGAAGACCCACAGAGTATTGCCACGGGGACACTGGAGCACTGTGGCTTCACAGCTCTCCTCCCTCCCAATGTCTCCGCAGTAGGCCCACAGGATGCCCACAAGTATGCCCAATGTGCCCGTACTACACCCCACAGTATGCCCAATGTGTCCACAGTACCCCCCACAGTATGCTCCATGTGCCCGCAGTACACCCCACAGTGTGCCCAATATGCCTGCAGTACACCCTACAGTAAGCCCACAGTATGCCCACAGGGAAGCATCCAGCAGGCCAAAAAATGCAGGGCATCTATATGTAGGCCAACTCAAAGTGTGGGCATACTGTGGGTCCACAATGAACTCCAATGGGGCCCACACTGCTTAGTGTGGGCAGCCCACAATGGCCCCACACAGGCCCCAAAGGGGCATGTTTGTTAGCGTATTGCCTTTTTTAACAATTACATCTCTGTATTTTTCATATCCAGTGGTACCTTGGTTCTCGAACTCACTAGAACTTGAATTTCTTGAAAGTCGAAAGTTTGACCTAGAAATCGATCTGAATATCAGAAGTCAAACCGTGAACGCTGACCTAATAAATTGTATGGGCCAGGAAATGAGTCATATTACAATGCAATTCTTACTTGAATGCCTTCTTCATAGATTGGATGATTAACCAAATAAAGCAGCACAACATTACAGTAACTAACAATAAATAAACTACTCATTTACGTGTAGAGCATTTATGTCATTTATTTAAACTTTATTTTACCAGGTAAATTAACTGAAAACCAGTTATCATTGCTTTACATGATATTTGGGAGAAATAGCAGCTAAATTACCCATCGGAACTGCCTGGGATACAAACATCATGCCTGTAACTAAACTCTTCAGCCAATAAGGGCAAAGGTGTGTCATCACGGAGGCAGTTCCAGTTTGTGCAGCCAGGTGAGAGGTCGCAATGCATCTAACCGTAATGCATTGTGTCAGGATCAGAATGAGTTGCTTCAAGTCAGCGCTGTAAGCAAGTCGACCGCATCCAATGACCGAATTGGGGAACAAACTGAAATGTGGACTTAATACAGAAGACTAATGACAACAACCAGAAATTGCTGGTCATATGGGGACCCCACACAAGGTTAACAAGGGGGGCGTGGCACACGGAAGGAGCGGACGATTGGGGCAGGACAGGGGAAAGGTTGGGATAAGGTCTTTATTGTTTTGGAAGCCATCAAGAAAAAAATGCTCTTCTTGCTTTATCCTGTTCATTTTGTGTTTAAACTCATTTGAATCACCACTCTCGTTTTATAGGGTTTCCGACTCATTCGGTCAATCTATCGTTCATCCATTCATTTGGGCTTCTTCAATATTGCAGGTGTGCGCACTAAGTGAGACTATGCAAGTGTGTCTCACACCTCTGGGACCCGGGTTCCAGTCTCCACCTGGGTTACATGTGTGTGGAGTTTGCATGTTCTCCCTGTGTCGTCGCGGGGTTTCCTCCGGGTACTCTGGTTTCCCCCCACAGTCCAAAAACATGCTGAGGCTGATGGGAGTTGCCAAATTGCCCATAGGTGTAAGTGTGTGAGTGTGCCCTGCGATGGGCTGGCCCCCCATCCAGGGTTGTTTCCTACCTCGTGCTTCCGGGATAGACTCCGGACCCCCCCCCGACCTAGTAGAATGAGTGGTTTGGAAAATGGATGGATGAATTTCCCCTTGTGAGGACCAAAAACCTGGTCCACAACATCAAAATAACAGGTTTTTCTCACATCGTCCTCATAATGTAACATGTACATAACCACCCCCCCTCACACACACATATACACATTTGTATTCATATCTTTGAGGGCACCGTCCATTCATTTCTAAGGGCAACACCCTAATCCCAACAATGACAATCTTAACCCCTATCCAGCCCTAACTTTAGACCTTTGAAATTTTTAGTTTTTTTTCATTGTGGTCACAGATTTTTTTTTATGACAATGTGGAGAATAGGTCATCTGAATATTATTGTCAAAATAACTTTTATTGTGGGGATATTCAGCACCTACAATGTAATATATACATAGACCCAGGAAAATCTGGTCTCCATAATGTACAGTAATAAGTGCACACACACACATACACACACACTCAAATTGCCAATCAAATATCAGCAAACATGAAATAGAATACTGTATTTTCACTCAAATATTTTGAGTAAATCACGATTACCAAGCTATTGTTTAGACGTTTGTGCAAATTTAGATTCATTTTGTTTTTCCTACCATATTACTTCAACCGCGTCAGTATGCTGTGTAATTACGTCTGGGGTGGAGTGAAGGAGCCATACCTCTAACACATATTAAGATTTATTATTGCATATTTCTTTTTAAAAGTACCGTTTTCCAAAAACTAGACAATAGGTCATCCGAGTATTATTGCAATCATACTATAGTTCCGTCGTCATACGCCTCTTATTCTAATAATCAAATTCATTCTGTTTCAGATGTCGATTTTATCACATGCAACAAATAAAGGTCAATGTATTTATGTATACGTGTTTTAACTGGTTCACTGTATGCATACCGCGCGACCCAGTAGGATAAGTGGGTTGGAAAAAGGATAGATGGATGGATTGTATGCATAATAAATCCAGTCTGAAATTGTTTTGAAGTTTTCGACGCTGTTTAAAAAGGCTAAGAGACGGTCTTATCACGCCTCACACGTCGGACGGATTAGCGATACGCAAAACGGCCGTCTGTTGTCCGTTCAGTCACTAATTAAATTATGTGGTTTATTATCATTTCTGTTTTGATTATATGTGCCATTCAGTTTCAAATTAATCTCACCATTTTTCTGCTTAAAGGTATACCAATAACGTCGATTCTTTCTAGGTAAGTGAAACTGAACCGAATATAAAGCGGTTATATGTGCCAAACAGTCGAAGAATGCGATCAGTATCGATCTGTAGTCAGACGCTGTTTACAGTACGTTAGTCCGCTTGTGTAATGTCTACAGTCCCCTTCTCACGCCAGATGGCAGCAGACGCCTTCAGCGCACGGAGCTGTCCGAGGTCCTGAAGCGCATCCGACGGCTGCAGTCGGACACCAACCAGTGCTCTCTCCTGGCACGTCCATCTGTGTGCCAGATACAACCACAACAACAATAATATTAACAATAATAATAATAATAATAATAATAATAATAATAATAATATGCAAATAAAGGTTATAAGGAACACTATAAATGAAGTAAACAATTTTGATTCTTTAACTATTCGCATGAATCGGAGTATATTCCGATTAATTCCATGCATTTCCAGAGGTTGGTAACTTTCTTTTTTTCTACTTTGTTTGGAACGCCAATGAGTCACAACAATTATGTCAACAGCCTACATATCCATCATTTATTCCTTGCATGCAGACGCGTGTAGTAATTTAAGCGAAAAAAAAATCCGAAATACGCAACGGAAAACGCCCATGTCAGTTTGGAATAAAAACGTTATATCAGTAAGGCTTTGTTATTAAAAAGTTATAACTGAACCTTTTGGAAAATAAGAAAAGAAACCATTCACTCGCGAATAAAAGAATAAAGTAGTTGCCGTTTTTTTAAAAAAATAATATACTATATTCATTAAGCTAGACGAAAAAGATGAGCGGAAAGGTTTTTGAATGAAACAAACGTGCAGTTTAGTAAGGTTCGTTCATAGAAATCAGAAGCTAGATAGGAGAAATAAACAGCACTACTGTGCCGCGACCCATCAGCCATCTGACGTACCTTCCACCGCTGGTATAAATTAATTCACTTCGTCACCAGACTCCAATGATCCGCGGGAGCAGTAACACACTGCTGAGGCCACACATCGCTATGCTTCCTGTTCAGGATGGAGTAGCGCTGGACACCGGCATTGGTGCGAGGGACTGAACTTCCCGGCATCTTCGTTCTCTCGAAATGGAAAATACAAACAACACCACACGGTTAGATCTTCCCGACAGAAATGGAAACGTGACGGGCTTAGTTGAAGTGGCACTAAGTTACCAGATTTTTACATCCTTGCTCCTAGCAGCGTTAATTCTCTGTGCCATATTTGGGAATACCTGCGTGGTCGCAGCAATCGCCCTTGAGAGATCCCTTCAGAATGTGGCAAACTATTTAATCGGATCTTTAGCCGTCACGGACCTCATGGTTTCTGTACTAGTGTTACCCATGGCAGCCCTTTATCAGGTCTTAAACAAGTGGACCCTCGGACAGGTAACTTGTGACATTTTCATTTCTTTAGACGTGTTGTGTTGCACATCTTCCATACTGCACTTGTGCGCAATCGCGCTAGACAGATACTGGGCGATTACCGACCCCATAGACTATGTGAACAAGAGGACTCCCAGGCGCGCAGCGATCTTAATCAGTCTCACTTGGATAATAGGCTTCTCGATATCTATTCCGCCGATGTTAGGCTGGAGAAAGCCAGAGGACAGGGCTAACCCCGACGCTTGCACCATCAGCCAGGATCCTGGGTACACGATTTACTCGACTTTCGGCGCTTTTTATATTCCGCTGCTTCTAATGCTGGTTCTCTATGGGAAGATATTCAAAGCTGCTAGGTTCCGAATCCGAAAAACAGTCCGCAAGCCGGAGAAAAAGAAAGTGTCGGACAGATGCTTGGTAGTGTCTCCAGCCATCTTTCATAAGAAGAGCAACGGAGAGACAAGCAAGAACTGGAAACGCAGCGTGGAACCAAAGCCAAACTCGTGCGTAAATGGCGCAGTTAAACACGGGGAAGACGGGGAGTCTCTTGAGATTATAGAGGTTCAGAACAACTCCAAACATCACCTTCCTTTGCCAAACACTCCGCAGTGTGCTCCGTGTTTCGAGAACAGAAACGAAAAGAACACAGAGGCTAAGAGAAAAATGGCTTTGGCGAGAGAGCGCAAAACTGTCAAGACGCTTGGGATCATTATGGGCACTTTCATCCTGTGTTGGTTGCCGTTCTTCATTGTCGCTTTGGTTTTGCCTTTCTGTCGTGACAATTGCTGCATGCCGGAGTGGCTTGGGGCAGTAATCAACTGGCTCGGCTACTCAAACTCTCTTTTGAATCCAATTATATACGCCTACTTTAATAAAGACTTCCAAAGTGCTTTCAAGAAAATTATTAAATGCAAGTTTTACAGACCATGAACTTTCTCTTCTCGGTATTTTCGTGTGGTAAAAGCTATTGACTTTAAAACCTATGACTGTACGCCTCCTCCCACGTGCATCTTTTCTTTTCTGAGTGTAAAGGACCAGACGTTTGCGTATACTAATGTAAGCCGCAAAGGACAGTGTATATGGAATTTTATCTGACTTCTGAAACTGAAAAAGTAAAAAAGAAAAGACTTATTGGCTGTGTGGACGGGCAAAAAAGTGAAAAGGAACATGTATCACGCTGTTTTGTGTATGTCGTGTTCTGCATTTGCAACGCATCGTTGTATTTCCATGCAAAGATAATCACACGGTGTGCTACATTCCGATTGTACAAAATTTGGGACTTTGTGGTTTCCGAATTATACTTAACATGGTACCTGCTTCCTAACATCACAATAAACCACGCAGTTACTGAACAACCCTGTGTTATGGTCCAGTTATTTCAGTTCAACAAGAATCTTGATAATATTACTGTCAGTTTGTTAATTTCACTTAAAGATTACATTTAAATTGTCAATTTGATTATTATTATTATTATTAATTATTATTATTATTATTATGCATTATATCTATATACATCAGCAGGTAATTATTCGGAGCTGACATTTAGGAGGAAGGGCGTTTTACATATGCCAAAGTCTGCAGGGAATTTGGTGTTTCATATCGGATGCGGTCCCCTAATTTCTGTACGCTCTATGTCGGGCGAAGGCAGCAAAAAACAGCAATTATCTCTGATAATCACTCAGTATTTACGAGGAAATAATCAGAAATATTAAGGTCAATCAAGCTAATTAAAATGTGCACTGGTGATTTCCATTACGATTTCAGTCTCGATAAACTAATCAGTCTCAGGAAATAAACCGATTAATCAATAAAATAAACAATTGATTTATTGAAAATATTAGGTGTGTAGTTCAATTATAGTCGTTTATAAAACATTATTAGGTTACATTTTATACTTTTATATAGCCTTAGCCTAGATTCTGATCTCAAAGTTTTTGGATTTGGGACTCATTGATAGCTACTATTTGTAGAAGAGCAAATGTCTCTTCCGTTTTATCACGCGCACACTAAATTGAAAGAATAAGATAATTATTACCCGCCGATCTCCAGTTTCTAATAATATCATTATACAGTCACAAATCCTTGTTTCCGGAATGAGAAATGCATACTGGAAACTTTCAAAATATCTGTTTTATTTTAGAAGCTACATAACGCCCAATATCATTATTATTTTAAATAATATAAAATTATATTACAGTTGTTTTCAACATACCAGCACAGAACTTAAATAATTAGCAAGCAAGTTTATTCAGTTTGGTACCAGTTTTATTGATTTGTTATCTCTAATTGTCTAGCAAGACTTTCATGTGATGCTTCAAGGGTCTGTGAGGTTATTTTGTAGAAGGACAGAGAATCCCAGAGGAGTCATTTCATAGCAGGACTGAAGAATGTATCTCATCTATCAGTTGTATAAAGAGGGAACAGCATATGATGTAAGTTCAAGTGGTTCCTAAAGTTGCTCCCTACAAGATCTCATATCAGGTCCAGGATGTTTGGATATATATTGTGTGGCAACCACAGCAGGTGGATGGAATTTGTCTCCATAAATACGTTGGTTGTTGGCATGGCAACAGAGTAAGACAAGCTCCATCTACATGAGTTCCATCCACATGTGCCTATCATCTTAAGGCTCCTCATCTGGTTCTGTTGCTGCCTACTCATTTTGTATTCCCTGTATATATCTCCTCTCTGTGTCTGAAGTTTCAGTCTTTGAAAATTAATTCTCAAATGGATAAGACGAACAGGAAGAGGCGGAGGAAATTTAGTGAGGTGTAGGTATATGTTGTATGTACAAGGCAGCACAAAGTATCTTTCAGTCTGACATGGGAATAACAAGGGCCAGAGGAATCAGAGCTCAATCAGGCTGATGGGAGGCCCTTAGTGTACCAAGATAATTTGCTTGCCTTGACTGGAGCTGATCTCAGGTCGTCATGGTCTCTGCTAGATACATTCTCCACATAGCTGAACAATCCATCAACTATCTGTTTGTCTTCATGGGATCACTTACTGTCTGGAGTAGAGTCAACACTGCACGTAGTGTTGCAAAATTGTGGCGGCTCAAGACGCATATAAATTTGGGGATTGGGGGGAGGGGATGAAACAGCAGGGCTGTTCCTGCTTCATCCCGAGGAGTCTGCGATCTGCCCCAGGCCCAAACTTCTCCTACCCCCTGTCAGAGCAGCAAGGGCTCTGCGGGCATCCACTTGCAAAGGAGCACATGGCCTGAAAGCGCATCGATGCGTAAGAGCTGCTGCAGCTGTATGCGTGCATCAAGCCGGCCGCTGCGGATGACTATCAGGTTTAGAGGTAAGAGAGCCCCTGAGAGTCAGCGAGATGGAAACAACTCAGGGGGGTGCATAAACAGCTCAGGGGGGTGCATAAACAGCTCAGTGTTTAAATTCTGGCTTTGAAAATGGGAGAATGTTTTTACGATGTAAAATGGGAACAATGGGCAAAGTAGTCTTTTGGGTAGGTTAAGACTGTTAAAAGGAGCTTGTTTAACATGGAAATATGTTATACGTGTAACTATGCATGCATATAGTTATATCTGTGTGTGTGGCAGTATTTACAGTGAATGTGGGAATGTTTATCAAACACCAACAGGCAATATCATTGCATCTCCAGGCATTCAAGGCCTTTCATTCCATTTGATTAAAAAAAAGCAGATAATTCCAGAGGCATTTAATTTACCATTTAGTTTTCCACACAAATAAAAAAAAGAAAGGAAATAAAAATGAGAAGAAAATAGATGTGGTGCACAAGCTGGAAATTTCAGAGAAGGAACTTGTTTGCAGCAGCAGTGAAACCTGCCGTTTCTTATGGCAAGTCCTTTGGTCCCAATTTTTAGGCCCACAGGTGTTGTTTGTTCTGTGAGAACAATTTCGGCCAAAGAGATGAAACGGTTGGATCTGGATTTGATTTTAAGTAAAATATGGCTTGCAGTTGGTTTGGTCTGAAGGAATGATCTGCTCAGTGAGACATGAAGCAACTTCTACTTAACTGAAAAAGCAGATCCCTTAGGGCTCATATTCTTTTTAAGCTGTGTCTACATCACGCTCCTCATAAAGGCCCACATATATACACTCAGAGGTCAGTTTATTAGGAACCTGGTAACGAGTTGACCCACCTTTGCCTCCAGAAACCCTTCAAGGGTAGTCGAGCTGTATGTTTGGAGATATAGAAAGCCGCTGTTGCACTGAGCTGTGTTTTTTGCACTTGTGCTCTCGCTGTTAGCTTTAATGAGGCCGGCCATTCTCCTCTGACCTTCCTCATTAACAAGGTATTTTCACCTACAGAACTGCTACCGAGTGGATGTTTTCTGTTCATCACACCATTGTCTGTGAACTCTAGAGACTGTAGTGTGTGAAATTGTCAGAAAGGACGTTGCTTCTGAGATGTTGGAACCACCATGTCTGGCACTAACAATCACACCACGTTTAAAATAGTTTGATCATGTATCTTCCACTATATGTAGCCACTATAATACTTAGCCACACAGCAACTGAAGCACTTCACCCTGTTGTGAAGTTTCTGAATTTCTGATTCCAGTGCTCTGTACACCAGACCCTAACGCCAAGGCTGCCAAGTATGTTGAGATGACATTTGTCACAAATGGTGCTCTTGATACATGAGGAGAAATGTTGACTCAATTTTTTCCTGTTTCACAAGGCATTTAAATACTTTCTCACTTTCTTGGGCAGTATTACTTGCATGTGGCACAATTTTCATCTTTGAATTTTCTGAGCTTGCCTTTTTTATTATGTACTGTCATTTTTGAAGGCTACTACGCCTTAAAAAAACATTATTATTAATAGGTATGTTTCATAAACCAATGACTGCTGAAGAACAGACTGCTGGTGATAGCTTGCTAACAAAATTGTGGGGTGCAATGCATTTTTTATTTAGAATGTATGTATTGTTATTTTTATTGATAATTTATTGTTTTTCGATTGAAGAAGATCAAATACCTAGCTTCTTATTTAGTAGTGATCTCATATCCTGAATGCATGGGAAATACCATCATCCACCTTCCCACAGTTTATCCTGGGCAGGGCTGTGTGGGGGTGTCTAACTAGTTAAGCTTTTGCTGCAGTGAAGATAGGGGGAAATCTCACGTACCAAAATAACCATCTTAATGCATGCAAACAAACCTAAAAAGCAAAAAATAGGGTTCTAACTGCCCACTGTGGCTACTCTCTTTATGCTGTTAAAAACTGGTACTTTAACTTTACAGCCCTATAGAAGAATAGAAGCCAGACCCTCTAGAAACTACAACCAATTTAAATTGTTACACAGATTTTAAAATCATGATTTTACACGTAAATAATTCACAGTCCCAGTGTCATGCTATGTATTGCTGTAAGTAAAGCTTACAGTTTTAAGCTGCTAAAGCAGCTGACAGCCCCCCCCTCTCCTTGGAGGAAGTGCTTCTATTGAGATACAGTGAATAGCCTTCCTCAATACTGTGAATATTCACCGGAAACAAGGATTAATGTATCCACCTACATGGAAACAATACGGAGAGTCTTTTTAAAATTTTCTAAATCTCTTTAGTTATTTTTCCCAAGTGGCAGAATGATTGAGGCTCCCAAGGTTGGAGGCCAGAAATCCCACCTGCTCTCTGTGTGTGTGGTGTGGGGGGGTGCCTAATCCCCCCAAGTGCCATGCGACTCCTGTGGATACTGTGATTCCCTTCAGCAGTACAAAGACATGCGTTCTGGCCAAATGACGCCTCGGAGTCACTCATGGCGTGTTTAGGCACCTGTATGTGTTCCTGTATGTGTATGTGTTGGGCTCCGAGAGCCAGGTCAGGGTATTCCCTTCAGGCACATTAATATTCGAGTTATTCATGCAATTTTTAGGTTTAATTTCTCTTTTTCACACCAGATCTGGGTCTGCAAGGCTCACATACTTTCAGGCATAAGTCAGAGCACAGCCACACAGTCTCTGAGGAGAGCGGGAGCAGCTCGTAAGCTTCACCGTGACAACGATGGATTTTGAGAGGTCATATTTCATGCTCCACAGTGGCCAGGGGAGCTGTCACATCTGGAGTCAGGGGCTCTGAGGAACAGGAGTCTTGGGAGGAGATGTTAATACATCCATGTGGTATCTGCAAGTCATCTGGGATCCTCTTCCGACACGCTGAATCATCTTCTCGGCTGAGCAAAGAGGGGCAGGGCAGTTTCTTGAAGGGAGGCTAGGGTGTTTCCTGGCTGGGAGATGCACAGAACAAGCACAGCATGGCTTCTACTTTAAAGCACTTGCATGTACTTCTTGTTCACATAACACTTAAGCAATGGTGTTTAGAGGAGGCTTGTGGCATCTGTCCTTGTGACCGGAAAGGCACTGGTATAAATACTGTTATTCAGATAGTCACATGTCCACTGGACCCTTCAACAAGCCCCATAAGCCCCCCAAGTGCTTCAGAAGCCCTGGATAAATGGCTGCCCTGAGCTCAGATCCAAGCTTCATGCTGAATTGTATATATTTGTGTTTGTCTCAAAAGAGAGAAAGATGAGATAAGTGAGAAGAAGAAGCATATTCTACCTGTACTAATACTACTGCAAATGGCTAATAAAACATCACTCCATTTAAAAACCGCAAGAATTTCACTGCTTCTTTTCCAATTTCTCTTAGTGGCTAATTAATTGTACTCATAATCCCTATCATAAGTATATAGTTTTAAGGGATTATATCCTTATATAAAATATAAACCATATATAAACCTGGTCTGTCAACACATAATAATGTAACCCTCAGCTGTGCCTTCAACTAAAAGCATGCCTTGCACCCATGACAGGTGACAATGTCAGTGTAATTTCAAAGTCAGAACATTATAAACTTTTAAAAACGACCACTGACTCTCTCTGGGTTTTTTTGTTGTGTGTCGCAGAAAAGGCTAAGTATCGTCATATTAGATAACAGAGACATTTTCTTAAAAATCTGCATAATTTAACAAATGAACACAGCCAAACAGATGGCTGTGGGTATTTTGAATATTTCTTCCTCAAAGTAACACATAACAGCATATTGTAAAGTGCCCCTTGATGCTTCTTGGACCCTACTGCATCATCTTTCTGTACAGTATACAACAAATTTCAAAATTAGAGAGGAAACTGCGACTTCAAAGAGCATACTGCAGTGTCCAAGAGGAGATCACATGACAGGAACATGTGACACATACAGAGGGTGATCAGAAAAACAGAAAGATCCCTTTAAATTTCATTAAGTCACAGTTACAAAAACAAAGGTGAGTTATATTAAGTTGAATGCCAGCTATCAGCATGTGTCAACTATAAATTTTGATACAGGAATTTTCAAAAGAACAATAAAAAACTACCAAGTTCTAAAGAGTCCAAAGAGTTGGGGTCTGAATCAAAGGTGCATATATCACAAAAACTCCTACATAATGAGAACATACGCCAAACACAGAGAGCAACATATGCCAGACTGTCAGCAAAGAAGAACAACAGACAGATACCTACCAGAATAATTCCAAAACAACACAAAAGCAGTTTCAAAAATGACCACAGAACTCAGTCAGAGCCCCTTCAGCCCATTCTTAACAACAATTGCATGTTGTGAGGTTTGAAAAGCTGGATTTTAGGGCAGGGCTGTCACTGGAAACTGCTGGCACCCCAAGCCAATGCACAAGGACGGCGTAAGGGGCCCAAAATCTGGGAAAAGTAGCATGGTCTGGTTTGCTACCTCTCACCCTTTGCTACCTTCTTCGTCCCTCAATAAACTGGAGGCTTTCCCACATGAAGAATGGTCCAATATCTCACGGCACATGGTTCAAGACCTCTATGGCAGCATTGCAGGGAGGATTAAAGGGCTTCTTGGGTTGCTTCTGGGCATATGTTGTAATACCGGGTATGTCTGCTGTACAATAACATTCAACGTTTGATTTTTGATGCTATTCGTACAGATGTTGGTTGTTTTCTCTCTGCAGCAGACAGTGAAGCAGATTATCTTTTTTTTTCTCTCTTTCCCCCTCTTCTCCTCCCCCCCCCCTCCTTCAATTGAGGAAGTAAATAAATATAAATAAGTATTTAAGTAGAAAGAAAGCAGTCTCCCGCAGAAGGGGGGGAGGGGGGGGTGAGGGAGGGCAAAAAGTCTAATTCATTTTCAAGTATTTCTCCTATAACACGTAATACATGTTTACAATAATTTCCAGGGAAAGCATTTCCAGTAAGGTAGTGCTCACTGACACAGATTATAAAGCTTGTTAGGACTATGCAACATTATTTAGTAGCGCTGAGAGAAGGTGAGAGATCCCTTAGTGGCTGCAGAAGTGGATTTCCCTTGAGCAGATATAATGGGTGGCAGCCTCATTGCTTTTTAATCACAACTTTGGATAGAACAGGGGTGGGCAGTCTTATCTGCAGAGGGCCGGTGTGTATGCAGGTTTTTGGGATAACCTGCACGTTAGCTGTTTAAACCCAGGTGTGAGGACTCTTCAGCCAATCACTCCTCTACTTAGTAATCTAATTAGGGAGTTGCAGCGAAGACCAGCATACACACCGGCCCTCTGTGGATAAGATTGCCCACCCCCTGGGATAGAACAACAAACGTAATTATTTTGCTCATTTAATATTTCGACTTTAATTTGGCTTAATTTTCGGATATCCAAGTTTACATAATATTTAGAATCCCACCGCAGTTCAGAATGAAATGCTACAGATATTAGTCTCTACCACATATCATTGCTTGTTTTGTTTCAGGATTTCTTTTGTTGTTTAAACTGATTGCTCCGTATCAGTTGGCTTTGCATGTTTTGAGATGTATAATTGCCAGAGTCCTAAGAAACTGGTCTCTGACCTCTCGGTTAGTGTTGGCAGAGTTGGGAGGAGGAGGGCGCTGGGCTGTAGGAGTGGCGCGAGACTCTCGGCAGTATCCAACATGGCGACGCGCTTCTGAGCAAACTAACAACAAGTAATTAGATATTTCCGCCAACTTAGTGTAACCTAAAAATAAGTAATCAACAGATAAACAAAAAGTACATAAAAGTACATAATTAATTGCGGGGTATTTAACATCTTCACTCTGGAGGAGTCTGCGGACGGGTTGGACAACCTATTGACTTTCATTGACAAGTGTAGAAATAATAATAATAATAATAACAAAAGAAATATTCCACCCTGTTAGTCTATATATGGGATATGCAGCCTACTGAGTAAAAATTGTACAAGAATATTTATTATTTTTATCAAAATGTATTTCTTGTGTATAATAATGAATAATAATGGTACAATCAAGATTATTAATATTAAGATTATTAATAATTAAGAGTGTATTTCTCGCGGTAGTTCGCTGTGGCGACCCCTGAGGGGACGAAGCCGAAAGAGGAAAAAGAAGAAGATTATTATTATTATTATTATTATTATTATTATTGCAGTAGTAGTATTGTAGTAGTATTGTTGTTGTGAATCTGAATTTACTTGTTCAGAGGCCTACTCAGTTCCACCCTGTTATACTCTATTCCACCCTGTTAGGCAATGATTTAAAGAAAATATTCTAAACATAACAGTAAGTGTTTGATATATTGTTTACTGGTTTGTTAAATGAGGTACATATAATACATCTACATATACTTTTATTTCTAATGAATACAATTCCTCATACAAGACAACAAAACGGGGACAAAAATGCAGATTCCATTATTCTGACATTGTACTATTCATAAAATTAAAACTACAAGGATGAAACTTTTATCATAGCAAAAGGGACACAATGTATCCCATAAAAGTTCAGTGTTGTTTGACTTGTGCATTATTTAGACACTGTGATTACCATGTACCTCACAGGGTAGAAAACGTGTGGAGAAACATATAAAAAACATCTCATAATTATAATATTTTCAACCCGTGAGCTTGGCAAACATGCGTTCCTCATAGCTAAGTATGGTATAGTCCTGACAAAATGTTTAAACTACTGTAATTGGTGAAAAAAATAACTACGACAAAATGCTTGCTCTTGTCCTGTGTGTCATGATCTGCGTCCTCCGTCCCGGTTCCAGCCCTGCGTGTGCCACGCCCCCCTCGTTACCTTCTGTGCCTTC
>JABFDZ020000044.1:27423992-27437835 GCA_019775955.2 Pollimyrus isidori | reverse complement strand
CGCGCCCCTCCCCCCCCCCCCCCCCCCCCCGCCCCCCCCCGCCCCGCCCCCCCCCCCCCCCCCCCCCCCGCGCCGCGCGCCCCCGCCGCGGGGCCCGGGGCCCCCCCCCCCCCCCGCACCCCTCTGTAAAATGTTTTGCGCCCCCCTCCCCCCCCCACCAAAATAAATGTGTATTTGTTAGTGTAATTCATGAAAAGCTTTTTATATAAAACGTAAGTTCGCCATGCCCACCCCCATAAACACTTCCCATCCATTTCTCTCTAATGACGCTCCTGAGTATGTGTTTCATTGAGCTCATAATGCAGTTCATCATAAATGCAAACGAATGTAAACGCTTCCTCAGTTTTAGCACTCAATTAATTCTGAAGTAAAAAGCTTTTTGTAATGAAAATGTTAACACAGAAAATTTCATAAATAGTAAGGATATCTGTTTTCAAGGCAAAATACATGCAATACATAAGGGATGACAAAAACCTATTGCTGTGAGACCATAATATTTGCCATCAACCATACATTTTGCATTAATTTCATAGCATGGATATTACAGCTTATGCATTAAAATTGTAAGATAACATTGACTTAAGAACAAATTGTCCTTTACGGCTTAGCCTAGAGGTAATTATGCTGGTGTTTGTCATTGTTAGATAAGCAACAGTAGGACCAAATATTTTAACAATGTGATCAAACTTGTATAGTAAATCAAATAGTTTTAATGACTGAATATAAGAGTATTATGCATTATATCAACAAGCTTTGCAGATATGAATTAAAAATGGCTGCCAGTGCTAAAGGGAAAGTTGGCGTTTTGAATATTGTTATATTTGCATTGTTAATATTTAGCATCTTTGGAGTCACTCATCTGGGTTGAGGTCATGGAGGCTTGGAGCATATCCTGGACCACATAGTGATGTCGGACCCTCACAGGAACACACACAAACACACACAATCGTTCTCAATGGGCCAATTAGCCTAATAGTGTGTCTTTGGGCTGCACAAGGAGACCTGTGCCACACAAGGAGCACACATACAGTAACACCCCCTTCCCCCCCAAACATTGATACCACACTACCAAAGGTACAATTTCCCAGTCCTGGGGGCATTAGACAACAGTGCTACCCACTGAGCAGCCCAAATATTTTTCTATGGGGGAAGAAATGCAATGCAGTACGGTGAGAAAAAAAAATAGTAATTTTAAAATTTTCAGGCTGCTGGAATCACTAACCAATAACAGATTGGAACTTTTTTCCACTCTGCTGCTCAGTCGGTGAAATATCCTGAATCCAATCTGAGGCACAGTCCCTCCTAATGCTGCAAGCATGAAGAAACCCTAGCTATTTGTGCCTGACCTGTGGGTTCTGTTGTGAGTCTGCACAGCTTACTGAAATCATATTCACCAGACCACCAAGGTCACATCAGCACTACCACTCCAATCTTGTTGCCTCACACCTTTCTTTCCTATCCTCGTCTGATCCTGTCCTTTTCAACACCACCTCCTAACTTTTCACTCTCTTTTGCCCTCTTTCTTCACCCCATTCAGGAACTCTGTCCCTGCACGCCTGTTTTTTTAACTTTCTTTCCATCATCTCATATTATATTATAAACAAAAAGACAGGGACTAACCTATGAGGTTTAATGTTCAAAGTCTCATGCTGAAGGTGTTGACTCTTAGTTGTTCCACTGCAATAAAAACACTCCAATAATATAAAAATGCAGAGAACTTGCCCCTCTGGTCAAGTCCATTTAATCATTTAGAGTGTGTCGTCATGCTCTTTTTACAAGATAATTTAGTTTTCTATTGGCATGCTTGCTATGTTTTGGCTAATATTCTTCATCAGAGAGAGTATGTGTGTGCATGTGTGTGAGAGAGAGAGAGAAAGAAGAGAAGGAAATCAAATCTGCACTTAATTACTGAAATAAATTTGTAATTAATTTTGAGAACCCATAGCTTTCAGTACTGAACACATGGGAAGTTTAGATAAAGGACTTAAGATAATTTGACATTTGTAACAAATTGTATCCAGCCTGTATTTCCCCAAACAGAGCTTGAAAAAGAGTACGGTGCCATTGGCTGCACAGATTTTTCTGACTGACATAATGTCCCATATAGCTTAACAAAGGGCCTGCAAATATCTAGCATGCTGCTAAGTATGATGTCACTTCATTTGTTTAGTATCCGAATAACGCTCAGCAAGTACTAAGAAGCGCGATATGAAGAAGCACAGCCAAGCAGCATACAGAGATCAGAGACAATGTGCTTAGGCTTCCTTTTGGAGGCAGGGGCTGGTCAGGGTACAGCCAGAGGGAGGGGCACCTACTGATGGTCCCTCAAGGGAAGCCTTCAAATGGCAGTGGTGAAATATCCAGAACACGTGGGCAGATCAATGGAAGCCTTCAAACGAGGGGAAACCATTTTTGTTGTCGAGAGAGAGTATTGGTACTCTTTCCTGTGTGGAGCACTATGTCCTGAGCACAACTCACTCCCTGCTTGATTCCGGACAGATGGAGATCATAAACACTCGACCAGAAAGAATAAACCGCAGATGCGGGGAGGTCGAGAGGAGGCAGCGAGGGAGCAGCCTCTCCCAATTACCGTTATCAGAGAACAGACCAGGTGTGATCAGGAGCAATTACTCAAAGAGCTTCTTAATGCTTCATAGACACCTGAAAAGCAAACAAAATCAAACTAAAATGACCTCCCAATTTACAAAATGAAACCAGGGGAACATACAGAAACCTGCTCCACGCAGATGCCTTTTACACACACTCTTTTAAAATCAATACTAAACAACTATATTAACAAGGTCATACAGCAGGGTGCAGCAGAATTACCAGTAACTCATATATTTGGCTTTTACACAGCCGGTAATATTAAGAGAGATTATGAGGAAGAACAGTTCATTTTTCTATTGACCTTATTTTTTGCATGCATAAAATTATATACTATTGGTGATAATAAACAAAAGAAAAATATAGTGCTTTTGATGATGAAGAAAAGTTCATGAATTGAGCTAAATTAACTTATTATTTTATTATTCTACACTGAACATTTAATTCAAGACAAAATTCAGGACAAACCCTGAACAGAGTTGTGACTGTGAGCTTAATTATGTCATTCTTGAGAACTCCAGGACCTCACATCACACTTCACGTCATTCCTATTCATTAGCAGTAGTATGCTGTGATAACCTGGTAGAAGAGCAATGGGTAAATAATGCAATAACAATTATAGATACCTTCATAATGCATTATAATGGTCAGTTTAACAATTCAGCATTACAGAATCTTCTATTGACAGTGATAAGGCATTATAGTGTAGAATATAATACTTCATAAGCTCCTATGAAGCTCTCATCTATAATGCACTATAGGTACCTTCATCAGTATTGTAATGTTTAGTATACTGTAAGACTGCAATATGAAGATATCTATAGTGCTTTATAGAAGAGAGCTTCATAAAGCATTCATAATACATAATAAACATAGTTATGATGTTCTATGTTTAAATACTTATATTCATGTTTATAATGCTTTATGAATGCATTATAATGCATTATGAATGTTTTCATAGATTCATATAAACAGGGCACTCTTAGAAAGTGTACATGCAAAAGAAAATCAACAAACCCGTTGTGTTCATGCATTTGATTTAAAATGAACATTAAAAATGAAATCAAAGCAATTTCATATGATGCCGTCAGCATATGCAGTGTTGGCTGGCCCGCTTAGCCTTGCACCACGGACCGAACGAGATTAGCCACTGGAAACAACAACTCCATTACATGCCATTAAAGTTATTATAATGATTTATGAATAATTATTGCAGTTTGGCCCTTCTGCACAGCGCAGCAGGCGGCCCCAGCCACAGCACCATGTCAGCCGATATCGAAAGGGACACAGCAGATAAGTGGTTGTGTCAGGAACGATCAGCGAATTGCGTCACGGAGCCATTATAAGGTCATTAAACATGCTATATTTTGAAGCAAAACAACATGCTTCAAGTGAGATTTCCTTCAAAACAAACTGTTCCTGCATTACCTCAGCGCAATATCTTCACTGAAATGCAAAAGGGTTATGGAAAAGGCCTGGGCAAAGACCGCATTCCCAAGTCCATCTGGATAAGCAAATTCTATCAGATGCCAGCCCTAAGAGACCCGTTTTGTGTTACAGGGCGTCAAGCATCCCGACTTGGGGTGGATCTCAATCCCTTGGCAAGAACAGAGCCGGCCCTCACCACTGTTTATCTGAAAGCTGCCATTTATCTCAAAGCGCTTTACAAAGCGGCCTTTGGGTGGAGCCGGCGAGACAGGCAGCTCAGGGAAGGCGTGTGAGGAAGCCTCTGCTTATCTCTGGCTTGGGGGGGGAGAAGGGAGGGACTACTGGGCCTCCTCCCTCAGCTACAACATGAACATCTGAGCAGTGGAGGTAGAATTAACAGACTGTAGAAGAACACTGCCAGCTCACAGTTCTGCCTCTCCATTCTTCTTGGTCTCTTCTTTAAGTGTACAATCTGTCTTGAGAATTCACCCGGGGTGAAAACACGCCCTCCCAAAAAGTGAATATGGCTGCAATTACATCATGTCTCCATCTCTGTGCACTGAATTCTGACAGAACAGTCCTCTCCAGTTATGTGCAATTTGCCACCTTAGACAGTCCTGAAATGTTTCCCAGAGAAAAAGTGCATTAGCTACAGTGTCTACAAAACAGGGAACATGTTAGATGTGCTCTCACAAAAACAAAACTGACTGATTCGTAATAAATATCAAATGCTAGCTTTACACATGTAACATGCTGCTGAAAATGTAAAGGACAGTCAAACACGTAACTAAACACGCTATAACAACCATTCCTTAAATAAAAAAAAACAAGTATGCAATTAATATTCAAAATGATAAACAGCTACACACAAAACTGCACAAAAGCATCATTTCTGAGGGAACGTTGCTGCTGTTGTTGACAGATGCACAAACGCAAGGATAAAGAAAAAAAAAAAACAAACTGTGTTTGTATTTCATAGCTTTGAATTTTGTTGCTATACATTCAGAGTATAGTACACGTTGATAGCACATAATGGATAGTATTCATGTATCACAGGAAACACATTTTAAACACTTTTGTACTCATTTTTATCTTTTGTGACTAGATGAATAATGACCTCAAGATGAATTACAGGTCGCTGGATTTTAAGCTCTATATCTATAGCTTATAGGAAAGTTATATGGAATCATTTAACAACTGGGACCTACTGAGGTATATTTTAGTGACTGATGCAGCACATTTTTGGTTACCTTTTGAGAACAATTTTCATGTGCAGAGAAAGGATCCAATATAATTTCATATACATATTGAGTGTGAAGTGATAGCATCAAAAAAAGGACTTCTGCCAAAGAAGCCATTTTCTGTGGGGCCATACTATCTCATTGTGGACTCAGTGGTATCATTACTTGGCTCCACTGAAATGTGCAGAGCCAGAGGTAATAAAACAGAATTGGTTTCCACACAGCCCTTCAAGAGCGCCTTGTACTAAGGCCTATGGACTCGCTTTGGCACGCGTCGGTCTTTTCTGCATCACATGTCAGGTGCCAGTCAATCAGTTGGCTGCATATGCTGTTGCATTTCATAGTGTATTTCATAAAGGTCTGCTCAGTAAATGAACATGGTTCTGAAATAGAAATCACATTAAGATCAGAAATGAGATGTGATTGGTTCTCTGAAAGAATATGGACACAATGTGAAGCACAATAGATGTATATTTTTCTGGGGAGTCTGATGTGAAATTCAGAATAATTCCAACTGTGAAAAAAATAATGGTAATTTTCTTTATTGCTTTCCTGGTGAAGGATTGGTGATAGCATGTCATGAAGGTGAGACCAAAACTGCTGCAAAGAGGTCATGGACTCTTGCTGGTTTTGCTGTTTCCACAAATGTTGCCAGCTAGGAGCTTATAATGTACTGGCTCCCTTGGGAGATGCCCAACCACCTGAACTACAGTAACTCCTCTTGATCCGAAGGAGCAGTGTAACTATTTCGACGTCCCTCCAGATCTCCGATTTCTTCACCTTGTCCTTCAATCCCGCAGACAAATCTCGTTTCTCATGCCCTTTTAGTCATGACCATAGGTGTGCACAGTTTAATACATTGACCAACATACAACGAACTCCATCCAGTGAAAGGCTCATGCTTCACAACCACAAATACTGCCTCATTCCTCTTACCACTGCTTGTGAAGAAGATCACCTAGTTCAGTGGGATCTTTGTACTCAATCTTGGCAAGGTGATCCCACACATGCCACGGGACATCATGATGCACAGCCATTGTCTGAGCCCACATCCAGAGCCTATCCCAGGACCAACAGGCACAAGGCAGGGAAAAAGACAGAATGTGGCACTGATTCATCACAGGACACACTCACACACCGGTCACTCATACTACAGTCACTCACACACCTACTGTTGTGTTTGGTAACACTTAACCTCAGCATGCGGGAACATGCAAACTCCACACACGAGGCCAGGACAGACACTCGAACCAAAGCCTCAGATGTCTGTGTCAATAGTACTATATGCACTGCGCTGGGGCCCCATGGGTGTAGTGATCGTGTCGATAGAAGTGCTGTAGACTGTGGCGGCTCCTAGAATGATGAGATACATCAGAAACAGAAGGTGGTGCTTTACATGGAATCTGAGATCTATTAAATTGAAGTGACAGAAAGGTAAGTAAAATACAATTATCTGAAGACTATCTGAATAAACAATAGCACTGCAGCACAGAGATAAGGATCCAGCAAGGCGATAAGTAGAGCGCCCTAGTATTACGAGCTGACAGAGAGGAGAACATAGCCAGAGATGCACTGAACGCATCAAATAGGAAAAAAGAGGCAATGCCACAGGAAATTAAGGTCCTACAAAGCAGGGAAATTCAGCTGTACAGATGCTTAAATACAGAAGCGAATCAGGACAAAGGAATAAGGAGAAAGGCAATGGTAAAGCTCATCACAAATAAAGTGGAATGTCAGCAAAAGTTACATTAAATTAATTCTGCCTCTGCTCGGACAATTTCCTGATCAAAAGGAAAATACTTTACATGTACTTCAAACACAGAGCTAACCATTCCTGCTCCTATGGTGTACTATATACAAAAATACAGCTTCTCCTTTCTAAATTTACTAAGAATCCTATAAAAAAAAAAAAAAAAACTGACAACAGCTGCTTGTATATTACACATCAAAAATGTAATTTATGCATGTTAAAATATTAATTTGTAATGTATTACCGGCAAATTAAACACGAGGAAATACATCACTAGACTTAACAATAAATCATCCTTTTGAAGAAATACCTCAGATTTGTGGTAATAGAGAAGTTCCGAAATGGACTGAAATCGAGTGAAATGCTGACAGGAAGATGGATTTGTGGCAGGGGACCAGTTTAAATAAGGAAAACAAAACAGATGTAACATTTATCTGGCGACTTCAGACAGTGCCCTCTAGAGGTTACAAATGCAGCTGCAGGAAAATATTTCTATATTTTGTGTACCCTTACACAAAAATTGATTGCTTAGAAAAGAGAAAAAACATTGCCTGACAACTTGCTATTGATATTTACCATCTATACAACAGGCAACTGCTTATCCAACAGGGGCCCCTGAGCCTAACCCAGGCAGCATAGGACACAAGGCTGCTGTTCACCCCGGAGCAAACTCCAGTCAGTGCAATGCAGACAGAGGGGCTGAGGCTTTTCTCAAAATCTTTTTCAAGTGAGGGTGACGGTGTATTACAGAAAAATGCTTTGCTACATGCCAGAGCCTGAAGGAAAAAGATGAATCAGGGCACCGCAATATTAAATAACAAAGAATGAGAAAGCCTAAGGATGGGGAGCGGAGATTCTGGCCATCTCCCCCACAAAGAGAACTTTCTGGAAAGTTTTTTTGGAAAATGTTCTGGCAAAAACCAAAGTTTCTTCAAACTGCATGTAAATCTTGAAGAAGGGGAACACCAGATGCTTCTGGCAGACTTGTTTTGGGTGTATTGTTCTGCCTGCTGAAGACATGTTCTGGTCCTGTCAGAGAGCTTGCTTGGGCATCATCGGTGACACAAACAACGTCCACCATGCATTTTCAAGCTTGTTGGAATATGGGCTCATTCTTACCTAAAATTCTTTTGCTTTGTCGGCTGATTAAAAAAGCCTATCTTAAAAAACATTAAAAGATATACAGGTGGGTAAATGTATGGAATTTAATAACGAATGCATGAAAAGCAAAAGTGTAAAATTAATATTAAAAAACCTGTTCACAATGACCAGATGGGTGAAAATTCATATTGTATATGGTGTCATGTAAAACAAATATACATAGACAAAATCTATCTAGATAAGATTCAACAGTATAAATGCATTATTCTTTATTTAGAATAGTACCTCAGTTCAAGATAAGGCATGATGTTGGCTCTGCTGATAGACAACAAAGAATTATTTGTGATGATATGTGAAAGCAATATTGTTGCCTCAAGGCACCTCAAAGCAGAGTATTAATATAAAATAATGCATTTATAACAAGGACAGCAGAGGAATGCTTTTGTTAGGTGGCTCTCATGGTGGCAGTTCTGATGTCTGATGCTGAGCCAGATGGAGATGGTGCTGATGGTAACGTTGCTATAATGAAAAACACAGCGACAGCAGTGATGACGGGGGCAAGCCCCCCCTTGCATGTCCTCTGTGAGCCTCACAGATTGGAGCTGTCATGGATGCCATCTTTGTGTCATCACAAACATCACGTGCTCGAAGGGACAGTGACCTGAAATCTCAGTAGCCCCCAAGCACATGTGCAAAAATAAATAGATAATTCACAGATTTACATAAACCATGTGAGCCTCATACATAGCATGCATGCTTTATACATAAAGAATCCAGACAGACACACAATAAATGATTTTCCATTGTACAAGTTCCTGTTTTACTGTATGTAAATGAGTATTAGAGCATACTATATTACATGTACCTGAATACCCCAGTGGGAGGAAGAGAGTTTCCAGCAAAGCTGAGAGTTTGTTTAGTGGCAATTTGCGTGTTTTTGTAGAAGAATAAGATACCGTCTCCAAAGCAATATCTCTCCGAAATAAAGCATCTATCCGGCTCTGGGGGTTTCCTGGTTCATTACTGGGACCGAATTGCATCTTAGCAGGAGAACTGTAAAACAACAAAAGGTTTCTTTGAGTTATTACTTGAAACAGAAAATTCATATATAGGAAACTGCCAAGAAACATCCACAAACCTGGCTTTCATGTTCTGCATACAAAACACGTTGCAAATTATGTGAATGGTGTTGTGTTATTTAAAGACCTGCTATGAAAAGTTTATAATTATGCATAACAGCTGTTCTTGATGTAAAATGTGATATTTTCCCATATATCTGCAGTCTACACGTCATGGTTGCTTTTATATGCTTAGACTAAAATACACATCAGAAAATATAATTGCGATAAATAGGTTAATATTTGTAATTTTGTTATTACATATTTTGATGTCATGCTTGACACCTAACCTCTACAGGTCTCCACTGCTTCTTGTTTGCTTACATGATTCCATGATACTGTATCTTAACGAGAGTCTTTATTTTAATGCATGATATGGCAGGCAAATGGCATTCCACTGGAGGGCGCCACACTGTCCTGCACGCTTAACTCCTAACCACCCCAATGCCCTGGAGCAGAAGCCGTCTGCAAGCTCACCTCATCTTGCGAGTGTCCGTGCAGAGAAGAGCAAATCGACAGCCCATAATGAGCACCCTACTTCTACCCACACTACCATCCCACAAAGGACATGCTGACAGTCGACATGTTCCATCCCACTTCCATTCATCCCGTAAGGCCAGAAGCTCCTCCGGTCTGGCACACAATGCTCCTTCATTTACTATTTTGTTGCTTAGTCAACACTCCACCCACACCTCACTGGTGAGCGACTTCCTTACACACTCTCACAGCTGGGCGTTTTATTAGACTAAGTCAGCTACCTGAAGTAAGTCAGCAAACTTATTTCAGCTGTGTCCTTCCTCAGGAACCGCTCACTTCCTGATGCCCAGCTCCCATGATATGTGCCACTTTTAACAAGGGTCGGAGAGAGGGTGTAAAAATAGCCTAGAGAGATCTAAAAGGCCATTTAGTAAAGAGAAAAGGGTGAGCTGTCTGACCTCTGGGAAAATGTAAGGATGCAACAGATGGATCCCTGATGTATAATCGGGACTGTGAGCACAGAGGCTATGAAGCGAAGACCATTACTAGCGTGTCATGCTGGAATAAAACCTCATTCCATTCATAAATGTACCAGTTCGAGCCCCCTTCCCCTGCATTCCATGTGCTGCCAAGTTTGTACATCCATTATGGCCCCCGTGATCCATTCTGATGGGGCTCCGCAATTTGGATCCCTATGGAAAATTCTTCTAAAATGTAATAGCTTAACTAATGGATGCCACACATGGCACCAGAGTAAATATTTAAGGAGCCCAATTAATGTTCACTAAATGGAGTCTGGAGACGCCTTTGTCTCTTTAATTCATCACAACGTGTTGCAGTTTGGTGTTAAAAGTATTGGAACTTGGCCAGATAATGGCCTGCCAAAAAGATGACATTTATTTCTGGTATAATCAGCAGTAAGCTAGCTTCCCGCGGGTTTGGAAACAGGGACCGTTGCATTACTCGATGTAACCACCAAGCTGATATAATAATGTAACCCCCTCCCTGCCCTACCATAACCCCATTCAGTACATGGCTTTCTCCACTTTGTGGATTAGGAAATCTGCCAACTTATACATTAACTTGATTCAAAACGAAATGCATTAAAGGTGCAGGATAAAATCGATGGCAAGATTGGGATCTGGAGGCCTGCCTTCTTTGCCATCAGCTTTGCCACTGTCCGTCATGGTGTTCTATCTCCGTGCTAGTGCATCTGGCAGGGCCTGCCATGAAAGTCTTCCCGCAAGGCAGTGGGGGTCATATTCACAGGCCAGCGTATGTGGGGACAGTGTCTGAAGAAGGCAAGCGTGCAGGATTGCTATGACACCGATGACTCTCGTTTAAGGGGTCAAGAGCCAAGTGTGGAGTTTTATTCTGAACCTCAGCTGGCAGCTGGAGCAGGGAGGCCTTAGAAGGGAGTCTAAGACCATTTAGGGTCTCCACTGGACCTGCTGGCCTTGCCAAATTGAAACATCATGGGCGTCAGCAAGCACCCAAAATGAACTTTTTCTGCAGAATGCATCAAATGGTCGATGAGGCTAATGAAACAATCGCCTCAGTCAGGTCATTTAATGAACACTAAGTCTTCTAATGAACTTAGTTAGCCGGATAGTCACTCTAGTAAAGTGATGCCCATTTAAATCAATAATGTAGCTCATGCCTTAGTGCACCAAGAAAGCAAAACAATTAAATTGTAATGAGAGAAGGAGCGGATGATCATGAGAATCAATACCTTGTAATTTTTTGGTGACGTCAGGTTAGAGAACGGGTCAGATCTGTGATCAAAGCATTCTTCTATATGCACCTCTTGCGAAACTGTTACTAAGTTGGTACACTTACACACCTTCACAAATCACACTGTCTGCCCCTAGGGCAGGGGAAACATTCACACAGACTGACCACCAAGCAACAGTAGGGGGTTATTACAAACATTAATCAAATACAGGCCTCTTTGACATATACTACTAAACCACAATGGGTGAAACACCATACTAATAAAACAAAGGTTGGTCCAGCCAATCAGATTCAAGTCCAGGAACAGGACAGCACATAACAGAAACCACAAACTACTGAAATAAAGGCTATGTTTTTCTACATGACTGACACTCATTCTACTGTATTTATAAAGGGAAAGGAAGCAAGATGAAATACCTGTTGTGTAACCAGCTAATCGGCTGGCATTTTAGCTTCCACCCTCTTATATTGAATACCAGTAAAATCAACCTGACCAGCATTTTTTCCAAAAATAAAACAAGCCAGGGAAGTATTAGACTACCTAGAGAGCATGAAGCATTCTGTACATGGTCAATAAATACAGGATTTGCCTTAGCGCTGAGACAGATTGGTGCTATTTTTAATTGCCTTTTATATGCTAATGTGGTCACTTTGGATCAATATTGTCTGCATCTTTCTTGTGACCTGACCACTCATAAATATTCATATGAAGACAGAATGATTTTCTTGATAACTAGGGCGGCACACTGGCAGGGTTGGCAGAACAGCTGGCACACACTTCCAGGGCACACTTTGCGAGCGTGCGCCTGCTGATAGAATGGCACGCCATGCTTGGTGGTCCCCTGCCTTTTGCAATGTGCTGCCAGGGACATGCATCAGCAACCCAGTATGTGATGAGCAGCCGAAAGAGGGACGGGCGAAAGGGCCCCCTCCCTCGGTCCCTGTACCCTGGAAGAACTTGGCCCACAGTCACATCTCAGCTGAGCACGGCCGTGGTCACAAAGTTGCTGGTTCAGCAGACATGACATTTTAATACCAGGGGACAGCGCTGAAGACAGCTTGTGCTAGCCGGATATTATACGGCCTATTATCGAAATTGCCACGAAGATGACGTGCGATTCTTTTAAAGAGAACAGGACTCTGAAACTGCCGTTGCTATAAATGCATATATTAGAAGAGTATTTTTATAGTACATACAGTATGGCCCAAAAGTGTTAGGAACATGGTCAAAGTAAATGCCAACAGCTATAAATATGTGTACTAAGTGTATATTCGTTCAGAACAAAAACACAATTGCACATTAAAACATATGCAAATGAACAATAAAAACCCACAGGAATTTCATCTGTTCTCCAAAGTGTTACTGTCATCTTGTTGGATGGCTAGATGGACACCGCTTCAGTTCCCAAACATCTCCTCAGGGGCACCTCAGCCATTCCCATACATCTGTCAAAGCTCAATTCATTTATTAAATTGGCTTTAAAAAGTCAGTGAGGTACCGGTTAGCCATTCGGGGTGGGATAGTGGTCAAAAAACATGGGTGTATTAGACTGTTGCTGCAGATACGGAAGTGACTATAAGAGAGGTTTTGGACTGGATAAGGTGATAAGGGATGATGGGGTGATATTTCAGGTCATAATATAAGCATTTCCTTTGCCAGCCTAAGACTTTTGCACAGTACTGTAAAAAGGGCTATGATCCCTGCAGTCTGTCAACACAGGTACCAGAAAATACAAACTGATAACATAAAAGATTATTTATCATTTATTTATTTATTCCTTCTCCTTTCACAGGTGTTTATTAATTCATAACGAGCCTGTGCACCCTGCCCCCTCCTGTACCAAGCTGAGATGGGTTTTGTGAGGGATCTCCTGCCCCTCTTTGGTCTGTACATGGCGCAGTATCATGATGGACACCCGCCCTTCACGTTCGGCTGCCCGCCGCAGTCTGTGCTGCCAATGCAAAGTGGCTCTGGACCGCCGGCCTGCGCAGCCGCCTGCGTCACTGCATGGACACGACGCAGAGCCACGGGGACAGGCAGCCAGTAGATAAATCACACTGCTTTCCACCCTCTTGTTCAGAATGGACTTCAGTCATTGTCATTTCACACTGGAATCAGAGGCAGATCCACCACTGTGAACGGAATCCATCCAAAACGCATATGGACAGCAAATTGCTCCTCTCACGTAGATGTTGTCCATGTGTGCAGCTGGATTATTACTAAAACAAAGGAGATAGGGGACAGTTATAATAAATAATAATAATAATTCATTACATTTTATATAGCGCTTTTCAAGGCACTCAAAGCGCTTACATACAAGGGGGGGGATCTCCTCAACCACCGCCAGTGTGCAGCATCCACCTGGATGATGCGACGGCAGCCATAG
>JABFDZ020000044.1:27369825-27381291 GCA_019775955.2 Pollimyrus isidori | reverse complement strand
GGATGTTCATTACAGTGCCCCGTGCCCCCCCCCCCCCGACACACACACACACACACACACACACACACACACACACACACACACACTACTGACAACAATTCAGAGTCACCAATTAACCTGTCTGCATGTGTTTGAACTGAGAGAGGAAGCCAGAGGCCCTGAAGGAAATCCACACAGACGCAGAGTGCGGGAGGGACTCAAACCCCACCAGGCTGCGAAATGACAGATTGCTGTGTAGTTTTCATAGATCATTATACTTTACACCTGGCGAATGACCAGTAACAACCTTGACTGGACGTGCAGTGACTGATCATTCACCCAAGAAGTCTAATCTAGCCCTCTCGGCCGCCAAGTTAATCTGCTGGTTGGGATTCTGACCCGCCCCCCCCACCTTTAATTTTAATTGGGCAGGTGTCCCTGCCAGCGTCATTTCCACCAAAGGCCCAGATCGGTGTGACTTTGCATAAGAGAATGAGAGGTCGCCAGGACCAAGGCCTCTGTCCCAATCATCTCGAGCCACCTGGGCTCCTCTCGGCAACACGAGGGGGGCATGTGAGCTGGGCAGAAACCACCGCCGCTGTCGGGGGGCCATGAATATTCACACGGGGGCCGGTCAGCCAGCGTATTCAGCTAACAGCATTCGTCACCTCTGGAGAATCTCAAAAGCGGCACGGCGCTAACAGGACGGCAATAAATAATTATAACGCGAATAACGTAAATAAAATAAACAAGCAAACAAACAGACAAAAGTGATTAAACATAAAAATATACATTTATATTTTATTATTTCATTTTATACTTCATTTCTGGGAGGTGTGCCCTAATCTGGTTCTGGTTCGGTTATGGTAAACAAAGGATGATTTATCTCACACGCAGTCTAGCAACTCACTTCCATCACCCACTGCATCACTGGGAATAGCGCATGTCTGCCGAGCGAATGTGAAACGGCTTGTGGCAGTAACTGGCGCGGGAAACATCCGGCACGCAGACACGGCTCTCCTGACAGACGTGCAGAGGGATGGTGCTGAAATACACGCACGCAGAGCCCCGTCTGACACGCTGAATATTCAAAACCCTTAACAGCCATAAATATGGAAGCTGAATGCAGATGCTTCTTAAATTCACACTCTGGACCAAATCGGAAAAATTAAGGCAGCGTATCCTATTACCGGCACTACATCCATGTCAAGAAAAAGTTTATCTTCCAGGCCCACGAATGAACACTTATCTGTATTTTCAATGTAATGAAAACACATATTCACAAATGAACAATTCATAATATGACCACTGGCAATTAAAATGTTTCCTTTAAGAACTATAATTTTAATCACCCTCAGGTATTATGCATTTATATCAGTCATCACCAGGAATTTGAGATCTTTTGACCCTTCAGGAAAGCATTTTCCTAACATCTCAGAGGAGCTATATAGAACACCTGAAAAGTAGTTTAAATCGACTGCCTCCATAGGATGCACAAAACTCATGATGCCAAACATTGAGAGACACGGTGCTTATGTGCCTACAGCAGTGTTCATTTTGGACTGCAGAACACTAATCTTTATCTTACCCACCACAGGTCACATGCACAGGGATGTGGAGCGATTCCTAAAATCAAAGCCCCTTTTCTCAAGACCTGTGCAAGAGCTTTGCAATGCCACCCATCCCTCTGAAAATCCCAGAGCTGCACTGAACTATGGGACTCAAAATTTTGCAAACATGGAAGAAGCAATTTCTTCCAAATGGACAATTTATGGGGAGCCGCCATATCTTCTCAGAACTGTGAATTTCATGCCAGTCACTGAAGCCGCTCTTGACTTTCACGTTTTACGATGTAAAGTGTAAACCGAAGAAAAATAATAGTTCCATTTTGCACAAAATTTTGAGTTTCAAAACATTTTAGTAAATCAGTGAAGAAAAATTTTAATAGAAAACCAAACGAAAAGTTGTGAGGAATTAATAGCTCTTCCCTGGGGTGTCAAATCCGCACAGGCTGGGAGGAACAAGCCCTGTGTCGCAATTTTCACACTCACAGGAATATACCTAAAGCTCTCCTCCTCCGCAGATAGCGCTGTTATTCTAACTTTGATTTAAAATTGAAAATGGAATGAAGGTTTTTTCTTTTGGATGAAGATGTACTGGGGAAGATGCATTGAATGGAAAGACCTTTCGGGCATGCTGTCCTGGACGCAAACCAGGACTTTGTTCTTTTGTTCATGCAACGCCTGGAAACATAAAAAATTGAGGAGGGAAAAAAAAGGCAAATTGAGGCGAAATAATCAAATGTTATTTCTGATTTACCACCCAGTAGGTAAACCTGCTGACTCTTCCTGAATCCTGAGATTTTGAGTAGAATGCTGTGTGTGGGTACCTCACCACATTGGTGGTGATGATGATGATGATGATTATTGTTGTTGGCGATTAAGTGATTTTTCAAAAACATTTCCTAAGGGTCTGCACTAGCCAGAGTTGGTCTGCCCCTAATTCTGGTCATGGCCTTTCAAATATCGGTGGAAGGTGCAAGAAGGGGTTGCCATTGTGACGGAAAATAAAACATCATAGTCAAATGCGAACGTAAGTCGCTCATAGCTGCTTATGTGGTATCGTAATGTAATGCCATTAAGCCAGTATGGAGAACCCAGAGAACTTCAGCCCACAAAGATGCTTGGAGTGAAAGCCAAAGAGGCCTGGGCGGTTCCTGGTACTGATGCTACACGGTTCCCCTAATTTCAGGAGCGGTAAGAGCAGTACTCTGACTACTAGCACAACAATGAGGCTTCCCAGCTTTCATGTGAGGATTGAGGGTCTTTATCCCCATCATAGCTAGTCTTTAAGTCTTTAGCTGGTCTTAGATAAGTCTTTTCAAAAGAGCTTTTTGGAACTTTTCATAGTTTAATGTGGTTATTGAACTCACGGAATACATTCTGCAAAAGTTATACCAATGTAAAGCTAAATTCTCATATGATTATTCAACCTGTCTTTCAGAGAAAGAAAGGATACTTACTCAGAATACTTTTTATGTATTTTACATTTAATGACCTTGAACGCTGAAAATCTATTTTAAGACATTAAGACTTAAGGGTCTGGAGGAACCCTAATGTGAGCACTTAAGGTGAAAGGATCGTTGGTCCCAGGCAGGACGGGCAAGCAGCCAATCGAGCCCGAGCGGCCAAAACCCACAATCCGGAGTCCTTGGAAAAGCTCAATCAGGGCGATTTCTGGAGGGAAACACATCTCACATCCAATTTTAGAACCACACTTTCAGTACATGTTATAGACGTTTACGTGATCAAACTGAGAGGAGAGATCAATAAAGCAAGGGTGTCTGCAGCTATCGTTTTGCCCGATTTATCTTGTACTTAACCAGCAGGAAGTGAGGTGATAAAAGTGATAGTTTCACGCAGATTTGAGATGCATCCTTCCATCTGGCAGACTTCTCAGTCACTACATGACTGCAGTCAGGTCTAATTCATTCGGGCTCTCGCAAACATCATATCATAGAAAAACCTTTAAAGCACCGAAAGGCGGATTATTCCATCTAAAACTAAAAACTAAAAATTAATAAATCCACCCCTCCATCATCCGGAAGATTATCTAGTACAGGGTTATGGAGGGGACTGGAGTCCATGCCAGGCAGCAGGGGCACTAAGCAGGGGGGGCACACTGGTGGATACTAGTGTGTCTCAGGACACACACAGTCATATGCGACTGGCAATTTGGGACCAGAACAAAAGCACAGCTCAATCTCCTTTACCTACCAGCTAATGGACCGTCGCCTTAGCATACCGCTCAGCCGTCAAGAAAACAACAGGGCAGTCAGTAATCCTCGCGGCATGAGAGTTACTGTCACTCCCAAAAAGCGGAAAAGCCCATAATACAGTCATGTTTGTGTCATAGGTCTTTGGGCAAAAGTATTGGTTCCCATAACAGATTTATCTTGTGAAATTAATTTTAATCCCATACTAGTAATAAAAAACCTTTCTTTAATATAAATACCAAAAGAATTTATATCTCTTTAATCGGTATTATGGTTGTGAATGGGTGAGCTGATTATCTCAGTGTCAGGTCAGGTAATGTTCTCATATTAATTTTTTTTTTGTCGGAGAAACAAAGCAGAAGGAACGTAAAGGTGCTTATTCCAAAAACGCATTCACCTGTTTCACCTGGGTTTATTTCTAAAAAAAAAAAAAAAAAAAAAAAAAATCACATACAGCTTAACATACAACTTATATTGCTGTTAAAAAACAAACTTCAAAGAACATGAAATCGCCAATAAACACCTATTTACCAAACATTTCATAAAATACCGATTGCCTTTTTGGCTTTTTTATTTCCTGACATAGCAGCCGCTCAACAAAACATTATGGCTTTTTGGTTTAGTGTTAGATTTGCTTCTATTAACAACAATAACGGCATATTAGCGCAAACAAGGAGGGTATATTTACCGAAGTACGTCTGGGTTGGCGGTTAAAAGAATTTAATGATCATTGGCGTGAGGCACCACGCTTCTAAAGAAGGCCTGTCTCCTCAGGTTCTCTTGAACATTTACTGCTGCACTGTCCAGAGCATATTGAGTAACTCCATTACGGTGAGGAGTGGCGACTGCTCCGTGGCTGACACGAAGGTCCTGCCATGGGTGCTGAAAACTGCCCAACATATCTGCATCCCACTGCCGATCACCGCTGACCCGCCGCATACACAGGGCCTGGGACAGGCTCGCAGCTCACCAAAGCTGTCTCACACCCCAGCCACGGACTGTCTCCTCTCCTGCCATCAGGGAGGCGCTACAGGAGCCGTAAGTCTGGAACCCAAACTGCCGGGAGTCTTAGGTCCTGAACCGGCGGGAGGCTTAGGCTCCGAACCACTGGGAGCCATAGGAAAGTGATTGGAAGATTGAAAAGAGAAAGTGAAAGTATTTTGGCACCGGTCTACACACAGGAATCCAAAGTGACTGGGGCTGATTAGCTGGTCCACTCTTCGAGATAAGTGATTAAGCTACTCCACTCAAGGAAGTTAAAGTAGGACCTGAAGTATTTTCTGGGAAGGAAGTGGCAGCTGTGTCCACCTACGACACTCATTCAGTCTGGGGTGGTGGGCTGACGCAGACCAGCAGTCTCCAAACGCTCATGCACATCAGCATTACAGAACCATGTAAATGTCCTCTCATCTCGACAATTCAAGTCCGCCCGCTTGGTTTGCCCGCTCGGGTGGCGGACTGACCGAGGGCCGCCGTGACTCACCTGTTGTCTGACGGAAGCAGGGAGAGCAGAGCCAGCGAGGAGAGCTTCCTCCTCTCGGGCTGCGTGATGTTGTCCATGCGGTCCACCCACATCTCGATCAGACCCCCCAGGAGCTGGTCCATCTGGCACAGTGAGAATAGCGGAGGCGCGTGGTTAAACGCTGGGTGGGGCGCACCGTCGGAGACGCGGCCTGTTTAACCCGGCTGGACAGAAACGCAAACCCTGCCAGCCTCTCTGGTGGGAAAATACACATCAAACATCAGACCTGCCGACTCGGGTACCCCAGAGGCAGAACCTTCACGAGTGGTTATATCAACTTAAACTTCACACCTTTGCATCAATCATGTGCCGCGCCCAGCCTGCTGCCTCACATCCCTGCCGATGGTCATGAAAGCCGTGGACGATCAGCTCCGTGCGTAATTACCGTGACCTGCAGAACCGCCTGCACTAATTTTACAGCTACAGCTCTGTGTCTAGTGATCTGACAATAAAAATAAAAACCCTATAGCACTGTTACATAAAGCCGACCAAACACTGTTTTTCCACCCCAGACTCATCCACCGACAATAATTACCCGCATGTTCTGACGGAATGATGGTGACAGATAAAATACAGGGTGGTTCACATGGCTTGCCTATACCCAGTTACATTTTACATAATCCTTTTATACTCGTTCCTGCAGGTGTGTGGAAGGTTTGCTGTAAAGGTCCCTGTCATTCAGTGGAGATGCTGGGTGGGGGGGTTGGTCGCTGTTGATGGGGGCGACAAACATTTCTCCGAAGAACTTAACCAGAAGAGAAAGCGGATGACGTCGCTCTGTGTAGCCAAATTCCCAAAGAACCTCCTCTGTTAACGGCCTTCGAGCCCATGTACCACCGGGGGAATGAGAGCAGGTTTCAGGGCCTCCCGTTGCGGCTTTAAATAGCTTCACTGCCGGCTGTGTATTGGGTTGATTCCGGGCGGCGCGTATAGCGGAAGTCGCTCGGCAGGGAGGAACGCGGCAAGGCCCGACCCAAGGCAACAGCGGCGCCCAGTTGCCTGGACTAATCCACCAGGAACAAACGAGACCCGCGCCAGCGAGCTCTCCAGGACAAAACACAAAATTACTTATTCGCTCATTTATTCTGCTCTTTCTTAAATGAAACGCGTCTGTGACAGATGGAGTAAAAAATCTTTAGCTGTACGAGAAATTTCAAAGTACTATCTTCCCGATTGGCAAATAAATTGCAGAGGGTGCGACACAAAAACAAATATGCTTCAAAGGGAAGCCGTCATGCTTGGAAAAAAAAGCACCTGTAAAAGCAGCGCAAGAACTCAGCTGTGTGTGACTTCCGGCCTGCCAAAATACATTCTGTGAAAGAGGCAATTACTAAATGGGCAAGTAGCTTAAAATAGCTGGAACCATATATAAATGAGAGCAAATTGCATTCCAGAACATAAACAATATTAAACATTATTCTTCTGCCAGTGTAAGTGTGACCTCAACTTGCACAAAAAAAGAAAGAAATTGAGAATGTGAACGTTTCATAAGTATAAGAAATAAAAATATGGCAGTTGCTGTGGTTATTCCTGAGTGTATTTTCTCTTGAGGAACAATATATGTATGCATGGCAGGACGTGACTCCTGCTGTAAATCTGAAGTGGTAGTGCTTCAAATTATTAGTATTACTGCTGCTTTCCACATTAAGAGGCTTCTCTGACTTCACAGGGAACAATAGAGAGCCCCACATAGGTCCCATCTCAGGCAGCTGCCTTGGTACTGGCGTAATTAGTCAGCGGCTCTCAACAGGACCCCAAACTTATTCATTCAGCCCACATGCTTCTGCATGAAGCCCAACCCGCATTGGCCGGTCTGCTGATGTCACTCTAGCGACGTGCTAAAGGCCGCGGGGTGCCAGTGCGTGACGCAGAGGCGATCGAGGGCGGCTATGCGGCGACAGGACCGATATCTGCCAGCCTGCAGGGCGACGGTATAACGGCATACCTCCTGGTTGAACTCGGCGCCCATCTGTGTGAGGAGGGAGGAGAAGAAGCTGGAGTTCTGTAGGAGCACACGGCCGATGATTCCCAGGTATGTGGACATGACCACGGGGTACCTCTGCAAAGGCACAACACGCACAGGGCCCCTCATTACACGCATGAGAGGCACAGGCACGTTTCTCGCCACACTTCTCTCCAAGAGGTCCAAGGGGCAGGTGGTTAAGAAATGGCACAGGAAGGCGACCCACCTCTCCGTCTAAGATTCCCCGGAATACGTCAGGCAGGAGGGGGTGGAACATGTGGGCGCCTAAATGGGGGCTCACTTTAATGGCGATTTCTACCACCTAGGGGAAGAGGACAACCAAGCGTCAAAACCCTCCCTTGCTCATACCTCCTTGTCCAGTATAGTGTGAGGTGAGCCTGTTCCAGCAAGCACAAGGTACAAGGCAGCCCTGTAGCACATCAACCCATCACAGGGCACACATGCAAACACAATGAATACAAATACCTCATAATACTGACAACCCAGAGTTCTAAATGCCATCCATCCAGTCTCTTGTTCTACATGGTAACCTCGTTCCCTTCCCTCATGGCAAATTTTCACCTGGTGTAACCCAGTACTTGATTTTACATTGAGCTGTGTACATGCCATCAGACACCAAGGGCAATTCACAGACATAAAGTCTCCCACTTCCATGTCCCTGGACTCTGGAAGAAAACACACACAAAACAAGACAGACTTGCAAACTTCACAAAGTCTGAATCCTGGGCGAAGAATCGAGACCATCGTGCTTCACCACACCCCCCACCTTACCCAAGCCCTGCCTTTCTACATTGAATTTACTTTGATAACGGCCATCAATACTAGAACATTTCATTTAGAAAACATAGAAAAGTGAAGAGCATAATGTTGACCAGCAAGCAGTCAGGTGAGTTTTGCTGACCCTTGTTCAGAGGGAGAGATAACACACTTGAAAACACCTGCACTTCGCCTAATGTTCTGTTAATTTACTGACACACTATAATTATTGCTGTTTGATTATATAGTGCACATGTACCCTCTACTTTCTCCTTTAATAACATAAAATTGGAAAAAAGGTTTTAAAAAATAGTATCTTGTAAAAAATCTATATATTTTATCTAAATAAGTCTATGATATATAGGCTAGATAATGAAACTACAGTGAAAGACGCTTGTTACGTAATGTTGCTGGCAGGATGTCCTACACAAGCCTGTGTTCGTTTAAATCCTGACAGTCACAAGATGTTACCCAAACACAAAATTAAGATTATAGCAAGCTGGATGTGACAATACATCAGCAAGATTTTCCTCTACTCAATACAATATTAATAATTCAATGAGTGCATTCCTCCTAAACACAAAGTATTCTCAGTGAAATGTTTTTGCCACTTCTCTCCCTGTACATTTACATTAACAACTTAGCATTTATTAGGATAATTCATAGGATTTGTTTGTTTAAAACAGGTATAGATAGAACAGGAGAGTTTACTCTGTAGGGAAGTTTTAATCCTGTTTTGCAATACAAATAAAGGCTCGTCTACTTATTTACTGAAGCAGGTGCAAAACATATTATAAATAAATAAATTAACACACACAAAACAAGACATGCAAATTTCACACCTTGAACCTGGGCTGAAATATGAGATCACCACGGTACGATGCTAGCTCAACGTCATAGTGTGTCACGCAAGGGGTCAAATGATAATTGCTTTATTTCCCCTTTGCACGAGTACAACTGCACTGGAATGCTTCTCTTCACCTACACCGTCTTGTCCTCTATAGTTTGGGGGTCACAGCGCAGGTTCGGCCAACACGCAGGTCTCATGCTAGCAGTTTGGTACAGCAGAGATCAACTCGCCCTGTAGGCGTGGCCCACCTGCCAAGCAGCGAATACATCCCAGGCCTGAGCCACTGTGCTGGCCCACCAAAAACGAAGTCCACCTTTCAGACTGAAATCCATTAAAATGTCAGAGCAGCGTCTTTCCTCAAAGGAGGTATTTACTCGGCCGTCGTTAAAGCACACGGACCGTCCACCTCTCCAGACAGCTCCACAGAAGACTCATTTTGCCTTTGAAAATTTTTTAATAGGTTGAATGTTGTGCTAGAGAACTGGGCCCTGAACCGGTCGAGTTTATCATCCGTCTGAGAAATGAATATCTACAGATAAGTGGTTGATATTCAATTTACAATGAGCACGTCAAAAGGGGATCAGAAAAACCCTCAGCTGCTCCGCCAGGGATTTGAATTATTTTAATTCTCTTATCTTACTCTGAGCCTACAGGCAATGACAGCTCTGACTCTGGGGTCTTTAAACAGACTGATAATGGAAAACCGTGTCAGCAGATGAAGAAAATTCTAGAATGCAGGAGACGAGAATTCCTATGGACATGTCTCCAGCAGAGTGAAGCCATATAAAAGAATAAAGCATACCACAACACAAACAACACAGCGCATATCTTCGTATATCTATACCGATGTAATCTGCATTATATATTCCATCTGTTATGTTACATTAACATTTCCTGTATTTAGAACAAACTCCATTTGTCATTTAGTGCATGTGGTGGAGGGAGAGGAATCTGACGTGCACCAAAAAAATAAAGAATAAAATACTGGCCTCGCTGCGGAATCATTTTGTCGAGGCCTTACATATGTTTAAATGTCATCCGAAAGCTCGGCTATAAATCACACACACGCGGACAAGGATGGATTTGTTAAAATGGTGCAAACGGACAGCGGGCTCTCGGCTATACTCGTTAACTCGATTTGCAACAGCCTATTCCGCTGCCAACTAATTACAGATGCTGACAACCATACCCATGGCTTTTACTCAGTTACAAAACATGATTAAGAAGGGAAGCCTTCACGGCCAGAGCTGAGATGCAGTGTGGCACAGTGATTATGGTACCCCGTCTGCCTGGTCCCATCCGCATGGATCTGGCAAACAGAGGACGCCGCAGATACACATGGTGGAAATGGGACCCAGACCCCCAACCCTGCAGGTGTGAAGCAACAACGTCGACCATTAAGCTATGGCACCCTCAGCATTCTTTACTCAAAGCTAAAATATCTAACCGAACCCCCATCTCCCAAAACTGGGGAAGAGGAAGCGCGCCTGACACCTTTTATCCCAGTTTTGCCAACATAACCCAACCCCCCTTCATCTCAGGTCAGACATGTCGCCCTGTCCTTGAGGTGGCCGATCGCTTTCAAAGCAGGCCGATGTCTCCAAGCAGGAGGAAAGTTGAAGAGAAGGGCGATGGGTGTTTCCTGAGGGGAGGGATAACCCACCACCCACCTTTTTATTCATTGCTGGTTCGAGAGACTCAGCATAGGTAAGAAACCTCTATCATTTTCACAGCAGCAGAGAAAATGAACTTGTGGTTTTATTACACATTGCAGGAAACCAATAGATTCTCCCGTCTCAATGATAAAAGCATTAAATTAATATGTGCACCACATATACTGTTAACTCAGTTTCAAATGTTAAGCATCCATCCATCCATCCTTCCATCCAACAGCCTTTTGTTCTATAAGCAAATTCCTTTTTCTAATGGCAAATGTCTATCTGGTGTAACCCACTACTTGATTCTACATTAAGCTACCAACACGTCACACTTTGCAGTGTGATTACCAATCAAGACTCTACATGAATTAGCTTAAAGCCTTGAGTGAACAGGCTCCTGGTTCTGGCAGCTTGCCCCAGGCGGCGATGATGGGGTTTTACAATGCCATTAGTGCTGTTTACGAGGATCACGAGTGAACGGCAGAAGGGGAAAACAAAAAGTAAAAAAACAAGCAAGGAAAACCAGCTGTCAGCCACCAAATAAACCAACAAAAAAATAAATTATTGAAATGCTTATGGTCTCATTTAAGGTTCGACAACTCTTGCCCTTCTTAAGCAAAACCAAAATCATACGGAGGCTATTTATGAAATAAAGCAGGAATTCAAAAAGTGTAAAGGAAGCGGCCAATTCCATTAAAAATAATAGACAGAATAATAATAGATAATAAGAGGGAAAATGTCTTCTGGCAAACCGTGACTGTATGTTAAAAAGTTTTGTGGACAGGGTTTACAGAAAGCATTAGCCCAAGCTAAAAGCTTTTTTTTTTTTTTTTTGGGGGGGGGGGGGGGGACAGTTTAAAAAAGGAAATGTTTGAAACAAACGGAAAAAAAAAAAAACATTGTAAAACAAATATTGCGGGGTTTTAAAAAAAGCCAAGACCA
>JABFDZ020000044.1:27359268-27369790 GCA_019775955.2 Pollimyrus isidori | reverse complement strand
CCCCCCCCCCCCCCCCGCCCCCCGCCGCCCGCCCCCCCCCCCCCCCCCCCCCCCCCCCCCACTTCCATCTGCCAAGTTTTGTCAGACAGGTAAAAAAAAAAATACTTTCTGAATCACTTATTGCTGGATGTTAAACACTGCCTGCACCTGAGGGAGAGAAGAGGGTGTCATTTCTTTCCATGTTGTTTTGCTGCTGTTCCGTTCCAAAAAGAAAACAAACATTTAAGACAGTACAGACCACATGAAATAAGGGATGGCCCATTTGAGACAACATTGAAACACTTAGACACCAGTGCTTAAGGAAATCAACCCTTGTTTGTAACTTGGTAAGTGGACCATTGATCCCCAAGCAACAGCAAATTATAAACAAGTAAATATGTCAGGATTGTGGCAAGTGGATCAGCTGGTTAGAATGCTGTATCTGCAACTGGAACGCTGTCGGTTCAAATCCCAAGGTGTGCAGAGATTACACCAATCTACCCTTGAGCAAAGTTACTCCAGGGACCCCGATTTGTCAAATATGAATGTCGCTTTATATAAAACTGTCTGCTGAACAAATAAAATGTAATGTTGGGATGAGTCTGCCCACATGTCTGAGATATGATATGATGCAACCCAAGTATGTGGTACCTGTTCAAGGTCAGACAAGGATCTTAGGATCCGCGTTATATGGATATCAGACACATTCTGGCATAAACAGCTTGCCCCCCTGCAGCCAGTTAACAGGTGTGAGGTCTGCTGAGATGTCTCAGCATAGAAGTCCAGCCCTTCTGGTCATCCTACACATCCACTAAGAAGATGTAGGGTGCGGAAGCTGACGTCTAAGATACAAGGACTGGCATCCCAGTGCAGCGTTTCCTATAGGATGCGTTGGCAGTCTCTCTCTTATAACCACACTTACCGAAACAATCACCAGAACTGACACAAACATACAGGAGTAAACAGAAGACTGAGTGGAGGGGAAAAAAGGAGGATGAAGAGGATGGAAGTACACAAACCCCAAGTGGGATTTGCACCAATGTGTTTATCGAGGTATACACAATACCTATTTATTATAAAAGCATTAATTAAACTGTGAACAAAGCAGAAGAAATGTTCATTATTAAATGACTCTGGCTGCCTCTGCATTGCATTCTGGCATTTTGCAGAGACGCAGTCACGCAAAACAAATCGGAAAGACAAAATCGATCTCATCAGCTCGAATCCCAAGGTCACAATTACTGTGCTCTCTAACGAGCTGTCCAGACATAGCCAAATAAACCGCATTTCTCCACTTATCTCTAAAGGCCGAGAATGGGAGAAAAGAACACATACATATATTATATATGTATTACATTCACCATGGCAACCGGAATCTAAGGCTTCAGAAAGGCAAACGTTCCAGAGAGCTCTGAGGTTATGGGGAAAATAGATTTAAGGATTTTATGGACTGGATCAGGTGTCAGCCTTACGGGTATCCTGACACCACCATTTAAAGTTCCATTTCTAATCAAATCTGAATGCAAATGTAACGTATGCTGCCAATTCACAGGTTTATTTAGATAAATGCCACAATGCTTATCCACTGATTGCCAGAAAATGCCACAGAGCTAGAAGGTGGGAAAAAAAAATGAAAGACATTTCTTTAACATTTAAGCATTCAAATGACTCAAATTAATCTTAAGGATTCTTTAGAACTATTGAGATTTATACTATAGGGTTTTATACCTGCACTGAATCAACTACGTCCTGAATAAGGAGACCCAATATGTCATGCTATACTCAAGTGTTTCCCAAACCAGGCCTCAGGGTACACTGGATTAGTTTTATCCCAATTCCCAGGACACCTGTGAGGTATTTAGAGCTCCTGATTGCTTGGGTCATGTATTCTGGGAACTGTGATCAAACAAAATGTGGATTTGTCCAGTGTGCCCCAAAGACGGGCTTGCTACACCCTGTGGACTGCATCTTTATATAGTATTCACGTGACAATGACCCCAAACACAGATTAATTTGTGCTTTGTAAGAACTGAAAGGAGTAAAGAGTGTCACGGAATTCCCTCCGCACTCAGCTGACCCTGACCCCATGGGATTATGGGATATTTATGGCGGCCCCCTGAGAAGCAGGGAAGCCAAGCATTCAGTAAGATTCAGGTGATCACTGGGCTATTCTCACATCATACTGGGATAACATGGATCATCGGGTCTTGCACAATGAGGAGTCCATGCTGTCTTTAAAGCAAATGGGGGACAAAGCAAATACCAGGACATTCAAAGATTCAGCTCAAATAATTATGCTGATGATATTGCTAATAAGGAACTATTTTATATTAAAACAAAAGAATGGAACCTTAAAGTATTTTCACTAGTGGTCTCAAATTTAAGTCTAGATTCTGATTCTTAGATACATTCATCGATCTCCAATTATCCCGGGGCGGGTTGCGGGGACAGCAGTCTAAGCAGGGATGCCTAGACCTCCCTCTCGCCAGCCAGCTCCTCCAAGGGAATAACAAGGTGATCCCGGGCCAGCTGAGAGACATAATCTCTCCAAAATGTCCTGGCTCTGCCCCAGGGCCTCCTCCTGGTTGGACATGCCCAAAACACCTCCCCAGGGAGGCGTCCAGGAGGAATCTTAGATAGATACCCGAACCACCTCAACTGGCTCCTTTCAACGCAGGATGTGATCTTATTCTTTCGGTCTATTCAGAGATCATAACCATAGCTGAGGGTTGGAATGTAAATCAACTGGTAAATCGAAAGCTTCATCTTTCAGCTCAGCTCCCTCTTAGCTACGACAGAATGGTACAGTGTCCACATTACTGCTGGCACCACACCGGTCAGCCTTTTGATCTTCTAGACCCATCTCCGGATCTTGTTCACAAGTGGACGGAGATACTTAAACTCCTCCACTTGAGGCAATAACCCCTCCCCCACCAGGACAGGGCAATCCACCCTTTTCCTCACATTCAGCTGCAGGTCACCGGCCAACGATGTCAACAGGACCATGTCATCCGCAAAAAGCAAGACGCGATCCTGACGTCCTCGACCCAAACCACCTCTGCTCCTTGGCTACGAAATTCTAGAAATTCTGTCAATAAAAATTATGAACAGTCCAACAGCCACTGGGAATGAGTCCAACTCACTGCTGGAATTGCAAACCAAAGCTCTCCCTCCATCTGTACAGGGACCTGATGGACTGCAGCAACAAACCCTGTACCCCATATACTCCAGATGCACCCCACAGGACCCCCGAGGGACACAGTCATACAAGTAGACTGGTTGAGCAAACTCCTATGAATCGTCAAGTATCCCTGTGAGGGTGAAGAGTTGGTCCAATGCTCTCTGACCAGCACAAAATCCTCATTGTTAACAATGTCAGCATAAATTTAAAGGAAAACCGCGTACACAAATGCACAAAACTCGCCGTGACATTTAGCTGTTTGCACAGGCACAAGGTCACACTCACTTATGAAGGAAGTGTACTACCGTGGGCGCGTGAACACGGCATGCGCACACTGCATGACGCCCTCTGAGTAAGACCCCAGGATCCAGGGGAGACACAGCGGGAGTGTTTAAAGAAAAACATGTGTTAGGCTATTGGGTCCTATGGAAAACATCCGACTGCTGACTTTCCAATTACATATTGAAATAAAGAACAAAACAAACCAAAACAAACATATAAAAGTGTGTGATGCTTGAATTCTGTCAGGCTAGATAAGCAATTTAAGAAAAGAAATACTTAACCTTCAATCCATTACCATTACGATATTATAGCAAATTAATCCAGCAACTAGTGCAAAGTTCCAGCTCTTACTTTCAACACTTGACCATTAAAGACAAGGCTGTTTAACAGATAAACTATGGCCATGAATATATAAAGTACCATGAAGAGTATGGGAAAGTATTTCATGAGGAGAAGTAACACATCTGGCATAACAAATGGGTAAACAAAACTACCCAATAAAAACAAATAAACAACAAAATAAAAAGCAAAGCTGGGACAGGTTACCAAAACATCACAAATTACAGAGATTGGGCAACACTACATAAAATAAATGCATGACATAAATGCTTTTCTGCCCTAGCTATGACAAGCTTAACCCCAAACCAGCCTTAACGTCATCCATGAAAAACCAAACTACATACAATACTTTTGACATTTGTACTTGTGTGTAGAACACAGGCTCACCTTCAATACCTGGACCTGGCCCTCCTTGGTGATATCCCTCAGCAGCTCGCAGAATGACCTACACAAACCCTCAGCATAGTTCTGGGGGAGGAAGAGGAGGAGGAAGAGAAAGATGATAGTCAGGGTGTCCTGAAACACTCCACCACAGGACCCGTCACCCCAAAGGTTGTGATTATCTCTGTCCTGGTAAAAATCCCAGATCCCAGGCACAATGCCTCACTGAGGGACCCGTAATTAAGGTACATCAGCAGGGACCGAATCTTTGACACTCACTTCCTGTTCTGTTGTGGCACTGACCTGCAGGAACTCCGTGGCTGAAAGGTAGATGTAGGCGTTGATGATCTGGAAGCATGTTCGTAGGTTTTCGGAGCTGAGTTCTGTGGGACAGGGGAGAAGGAACACATCAGATGGGAGGGGCATCAGGGGATGGAAGTGAGTGGGTCGCAGGAGGGCCAGTGGGAGTCAGCGCATTACCCATCATATAATTACAAGAGGAAGGGAGTGCAGCTGCAGGTGGCACTGTGGGTCAGGGACTGTCAACTTTCTGGGGACCTCCTCCAGTCCCCGCCAGCCAACGACATGATGCTCGGCACAGAGGGACAGGCTCCATGACTGTGGTGGCAGGTGGGTGGCTGTGACCGAGATCCTCGCACGCTCTAACCGCCGTGACTCGCTCGGCCGGGATCCTCGTGCGCTCTAACCGCCGTGATTCGCTAGGTAAAGATCATCGTGCGCTCTACCCGCCGTGACTCGCTTGATAGAGATCATGCCGCGCTCTATCCGCCGTGACTCGCTTGATAGAGATCACCGTGCGCTGTACCCGCCGTGACTCGCTTGATAGAGATCACCGTGCGCTCTACCCGCCGTGACTCGCTTGATAGAGATCATCGTGCGCTCTATCCGCCGTGACTCGCTAGGTAAAGATCCTCACAAGCTCTATCCACTGTGACTCGCTTGATAGAGATCAAGGCACGCTCTATCCACTGTGACTCGCTTGTTAGAGATCATCGCACGCTCTATCCGCCGTGACTCGCTAGGTAAAGATCCTCACACGCTCTATCCGCCGTGACTCGCTTGATAGAGATCACCGTGCGCTCTATCCGCCGTGACTCGCTTGATAGAGATCATGCCGCGCTCTATCCGCCGTGACTCGCTTGATAGAGATCATGGCACGCTCTATCCACTGTGACTCGCTTGTTAGAGATCATCGCACGCTCTATCCACTGTGACTCGCTTGTTAGAGATCATCGCACGCTCTATCCACCGTGACTCGCTTGATAGAGATCATGGCGCGCTCTATCCGCCGTGACTCGCTAGGTAAAGATCCTCACACGCTCTATCCGCTGTGACTCGCTTGATAGAGATCACTGTGCGCTCTACCCGCCGTGACTCGCTTGATAGAGATCATGCCGCGCTCTATCCGCCGTGACTCACTTGATAGAGATCACCGTGCGCTCTATCCGCTGTGACTCGCTTAATAGAGATCACCGTGCGCTCTATCCGCTGTGACTCGCTTGATAGAGATCACCGTGCGCTCTATCCGCTGTGACTCGCTTGATAGATCACCGTGCGCTTTATCCGCCGTGACTCGCTTGATAGAGATCATGGCACGCTCTATCCACTGTGTTTCGCTTGTTAGAGATCATCGAACGCTCTATCCACTGTGACTCGCTTGTTAGAGATCATCACACGCTCTATCCACCGTGACTCGCTTGATAGAGATCATGGCACGCTCTATCCACCGTGACTCGCTTGATAGAGATCATGGCGCGCTCTATCCGCCGTGACTCGCTTGATAGAGATCATGCCGCGCTCTATCCGCTGTGACTCGCTTGATAGAGATCATGCCGCGCTCTATCCATCGTGACTCGCTTGGTAGAGATCATCGTGCGTTCTATCCGCCGTGACTCGCTTGGTAGAGATCATCGTGCGTTCTATCCGCCGTGACTTGCTTGATAGAGATCCTCGCATGCTCTACAAGCCGTGACTCGCTTGATAGAGATCATTGTGCACTCTACCTGCCGTGACTCGCTTGATAGAGGTCATCGTGCGCTCTACCTGCCGTGACTCGCTTGATAGAGGTCATCGTGCGCTCTACCCGCCGTGACTCGCTTGATAGAGATCATCGTACGCTCTACCTGCCGTGACTCGCTTGATAGAGATCATCGCACGCTCTACCCGCCGTGACTCGCTTGATAGAGATCATCGCACGCTCTATCCGCCGTGACTCACTTGGCCGGGATCCTCACACAGGAGCAGCGCTCTGATCTTCATCCGAATAAAAAATTGCAAATGTCAGATATTTATATGATATAAGAGACCTGGCTGAAGGAAAAAGGTACATGCATGTAATAGAGAGTGTTTAGACGATGAGACCCAAATGTTTTAATCAGCTAATAACCCAGTTAACGGTAAATTTAATACCTCAAAGTGTTTTACTAAAACAGACCAATGAGGGACCCTTAATATTATTGTAGCACAAATATCACATTTAGATAATACTTAAAGCATCACATGGAAGAATTATTTTAAAAGCTTTTGGTTTCTTATAAAGGCAATTACATAAGCTTAATGTGACAAGATGTGGCAAATATGGGCTTCAAGGTTGCGTGAATAATTTATTATTCTGAAGCTCCAGAGGAAATAAAGAATATTAACTTGCTTTTTGCGTAACCAAAAATTAAGGGCACTTGGGGGGGCCCAGTCATATTTAACAGTCATTCTATTGCAGGCTGAAGGCAAGGGAAAAAACACGACCAAAATGGGCAAAAACGTGGGCAGCGTGCATTCTAGGGTTTCGAAAGAACACAGGTCACGCACATGATTATCCACAACAGCATGATCCTCCACAGCATCTTTGCTCCCCACACGTTCGAGGAAAATGACTCAGATTAAAATCGCTAATACAAAAGAGATAAATATCAAACTCCACCACTGGACACTGACGCCTGGAAAAAGCAAAATAACGTACTGTTTGAAAACCATAAAATAACCTGTTGCCGGGCCTACACAATGCTGGTTGGAAGCCTGAAAAACATCTCCCTGTCATGGAGAGGCACCATTAATCGCTTCAGCTCAGATATTAATTTGCCAGCTGCACATTAAGGCTCAGCAGCTGCTTTGGGTTCCTATACTACCAGCTGAATTATCCCTGATGTAAAGGCCGGACAATGCGGGCCAGATAAAAAGCCGGGTTTTACTGAAAGGGTCACTTTTTTTCCTCCAGATGACTGGCTCAATGAACAGAAACACCACAGAATCATCAATCGCTAAGAAGTGGACTTTCCCAAGGGCTGACATAAAAAATAATAATAATAAAATGCTAATGAATAAAGCTTGTCTTTTAATAGCTTATCTCCTGCTTTCTGCCAATACCCAATCCCAACTTTAACTTGCTACATTTACTGCAATTTTGACCATATATTATAAAAAGAGGGTTTTCACAATGTCATCATAACATCTAAAACTGGGACCTACCATCCTCAAAGCCACTTACACATTCACTAAAATGCATCGTTTCCTCGTTTATCGACCGAGTTGAGCTACAACGACCATGTCGTTAAGCAAAATGGTCTGTAAGCAGAAATCATGGTAGCCGAGGTGTGCTGCAACGCTCCAGAGATAGCCGGTGCTCTCGTCTCTTTCACATAAAGTTTGCATGTAGCTACAGCATGCGTTACTCTAACTCGAGGGCGTGCGTAAAAAATTTGGTCGCGTCTTGGTCGAACATCCTTATTTTTTATTACCGATTGTTTAGCGATCATTCGCAAATTCAAGTAGTCGATAAATGATGAGAGTGTGCAGAGGTAATTTAGGGTCTTTCTTAAGAGTCCAAAAGCAGAAATCCTCTGTGGACATTAATCTGTTACTGCAAATCATTAACAGTCACATCTTCTGCCAGGTATCACCCTCTCAAAAAGCAGGCTTCGCCCACCCCCAGTCCTCCAAAGACAGGGTAATCACTTTGATAGTGTTCCATCGGCACCATAGTGCCTTTTGGGTGGGGTGTAAAAACACCACTGGAGCTTCACCGTCGGCTTCCCGGTGCATCACACCGACTCAAAACATTCTGTCCTTTTCTGAGAGATGGGGGCGTGTTTTTTCAGCTACACGGAGAGAAAATAAGGCATCGGCAGAATGAATACGTCTTTTACATTAGTGCGGCACATGGAGAGAGATCACATTAAAAGCTGCACGTCGTAAGCTGATTATACGAGTGAGGCCTGAGTGCTCGTTATGGGGTCCTGGCGGCGGCTGCGTGTCCCACCTGCCCCTCGTTTCCGGGCCATAAATCCACCCTTTTATGCCACTGGCCCGCGGGACCCTGGAGCAGCATGTGCAGCTCACCGCTGAAACCCCATCCACGGCGCAGAAATAAATTTGCTCGACTATTTTCGCTGACTGCCCCGCCCTACGGGCTTCGGGTCTCTGTTCCCGAAAAGGGAGCGTTTAGTAACGCGGCTCGCTGTGTTCAGGAGCTCTGCTCCCCGACGCACTGGAGACTGACCTACTGCATTAAGGATGGAAGTGAGGCCATGACTGTAGCCAGTGTAATAACAGCCTGTGCGTAGTTATTATGGATAATAAATGCATTTTGTGTACAGCCCCCCACACCGAGGTGCTCAGTAGATAAGAAGGGCACTTGTCACACAGACACCAGCAACGAAAGGCTACTTCAAGGTACCAATGTCCCTACCCTGGAGTGGGACACCACGGTGACCCACCTTAGGAGAAAAAGGGACAGAGTGGAAGAGTTAAAGGATAAAAAGCAGCAAACACCAAGGAGCCTATTACATGCTCTATTCACAGTTAATGATGATAATACCCACAGAGAGACAATTTAATCTCTGCTTCTTTTCTTCATGAATATTTATCTCATCACTGGCAGTTAAGCATCTTGAGTGAGATACTAAGTTTTTTTTCTTCTCCCGTTACCACTTTACGGAAAGAAAGAGTGGCAGAATCTGTCACCGCTACACCAGTTCGGACAAAAGGAGCCCCTGAGCTGAATCGCGTCGGGGCCGTTGGGCCGGTCGCTGCCCGCGTTTCTCCCGGCGGTCTGTACCCCACCTGCGTCACGCCGCGGCAGATGGCTGCCAGAGGGACAGGCGCCGTTTGTGCGAGGCCGATGACTCAGGCCTGGTGGAGCCCACGATCAGGGCATCAAATGGCACTCAGAGAGCACATCTTACTCCCTGATGTAAAGGCCGGACAATGCGGGCCAGATAAAAAGCCGGGTTTTACTGAAAGGGTCACTTTTTTTCCTCCAGATGACTGGCTCAATGAACAGAAAAACAACAGAATCATCAATCGCTAAGAACCGGACTTTCCCAAGGGATGAAATAACACAAACAAATAAAATCCTAATGAATAAAGCTTGTCTTTTTATAGCCCATCTCCTGCTTTCTGCTAATACCCAATCCCAGCTTTAACTTGACTCATTGCCACATTTACCGAAACTCCTTTAAACGACAATTTTATCTGATTCTTACAGCTTAGCGTAAACAAGGATGCGCTCTTACTCTCCGGTCAGGCTGCAAAGGTGTTTACCAAAGCCATGCTTCACCTCCGACTCCATGACACATGATAGAACTTGTGGGCTCGGTGTATGAAAAATGAGCTCTTTTTTCCCCAGACAGATAATGGAAAAAGTGGAGATGATGAAGCAGAGAAGCCCCCCCACAATCTCAGAAAAGACACCTCGTAATGAGAACGAATAAACCTCACACTGAATATTTCCGCTCCCCCCGACCCCAAAGATCATTTGCATTGAGTCCCCCTAAGTTGCAGTTAATTCTCTGCACAGGCGCAGCACCGATGCACGCAAGACGCTATCCGCTCGCACGCCAAAGTGCCACCCTCGGATACCTGAACCACCTAGACCATATAGATGTTTGTGCCTGATGCAGAGCTGCGGAATAAAGGGAAGTGGGGCCGTGCACCAAGTTTTAAGAAAAACGGCCCCACACAAGGCATTCATCAAAGAGGTAAAAAGGTGGCCTTTAGCTCACTGAATACAGGAGCTTAGAGCGATTTACCAACAATGGGATAAAGAAAGCGGAAAGCATAATGCAGGAGCCCAAAAGCAAAGCATTTCTCCTACAGTAACCATTCAGCTCTGATGCGATTGTGCTCGACTGAGGAGGACAGAATGCGGAAACTCTGCCAGGATTGGTGAAGCGCAGAGGTGCTGACACTCCGGAATAAACAGCTTTCACAACAAATGTGAAATTAATTGGGGAAGAAAAAGGCTTTTGGGCGTAAATAACTTTAGATTTTTCATAATCGTGTCAGTTACATATTCTGCTTTTTTGCAAGCTATAGAGACCATGTCCCAAATGCTGGCTGGTCTCT
>JABFDZ020000044.1:27312509-27323153 GCA_019775955.2 Pollimyrus isidori | reverse complement strand
AATGATTCAGCTCAAGAGCTGTGTGGTAATTAGCACAAGGATGTGAATCAGGTGTGTTAAATGAGGGGAAACAAAAAAACGTGTAGGGCTCCGGCCCCCCAGGACTGGAGTTTGACATCCCTGGTGTGTACACACACACACACACACACACACACAAAAACTTATGTTTCACATTTTAAGACTTTTTAAAGGACCCTCACAAATAATGGGAACCGTCCCTAAATATTGTAGTCATTTCCCAGGCTGTACCACCACAGTAAGTGTGCTGCATTATGATGAACTGTACTGGCTCTGCCTCTTCAGCAAGGTGAACACAAGCAGGAACCATTCAAAGAAAAGGCAAGAGTAGCCCCAGCTCTGAGATGAGGTGTGAAGCCCAGACTCCGCTGGCTTCCATCAAGGCTAAGCTAATTAATCTTCACCACGGCTGGACCCACACTGTGAAATCAAGCAGAAAGTGAGAGTGTAGCATCCTATTTGTACACCCACCACTTCTAGAGAAAGGCTTCCGATACATGTAGCCGGAAACTGAGGGTAGCATTTCATTACATGATCTTGTTTTATGTTTGCACACAACATCCATAGGCTATTGCGCGATGAGCTTCCGGTCTGCCAGATAATTCGCATAACTAATATTTAAATTTCTTTGAATGATACTAAAAATTCAAATGCCTTTTTAAAAGTTGTTTTACAGCAGTATCCCTTGCTGTGGGTATCACCCCCACCAATGACAATCGAAACAGTTCAGTTCAGAACTGAACTGATCCACACCATTTTTACCCACACAGACCACTCAAGAGCCAGGCCAGAATGTTGTTCATTGATTTCATCTCAGAATTCGATAACATAATTCCCAACAAACTGCTCCGCAAATTCCACAAACTGGACCTGAACACATAATTTTATATATATAGTTTGGACTTTCTGACTGTCAGTGAGAATTGAAGGAGGTTTGTATGCTGAGTCTGAGACCACTGCCTGAAATGGAGATATGGGGAGAGAGACTGCAGCTTCGAGCTGTTCCCTGTTCACACCACAGTTGACCTCAAATGGTCTGTTAATTCCCCTTCACTGGATAAAAAGCCAGCCACTACAGACCTGGTATTTCTTAGGGAGGGTAAAGATAGGCTTCCCGCTACAAAAACTCCTGTAAATTTCTACCGGTGGTGGACTACAGGGAGCATCCGCCCTGCTGCATAAGAGTACACCATGCCGACTGGAAAGTTCCTGAGCATGCTGTAAATCACCAAAAAGATCACCGGACGACAGCCACCAGATACTGCAGGTATCCATCGCGAATGCTACTTCTGGTGGTTCCTCAGAATTATCACAGACCCAAGTCCACCCCATCCTCCAGCAGTCTACTGTACAGTGGTTTGGTATAGGAACATACACTGCCAGTCAACCAGGAAGAGCTTCTTTCGCCAGAACTGAACCTGAAACCAACCCCCCCCCCCGATGTTGCTAGCTTCCTGCCACCACTGATGACACTCTACCATTCATCCCTCCATGTCCCCCCTCCCCTTTTTTATGTGAACTCTCCCCCCTTTTATCTTTCAGAATGTGTGCCTGGCTGACAGTTTGTCTCTGTCCAGTCATGCACTTTATTCTGCACTGTGCTCTATCCTCAGTCAGTACCTTACAGCTTCCTTACAGTCTTGCACTCTGCATTGCCTCAGCTGCAATGCCGCACTCAAGCACACAGAAATCCTGCTAAATCTATAACTGAATCTCCAACCCCCTGGCCCCTGCCTTCCCTGAACCTTGAATGTAACCGCTGCATTCTCTATCCCTATTGTATTTCTATTCATCTGCCATGTTATATTGTGGTGAACGTCCAGTGCGTGCATGGATGGAAGAGACCACTCAGCTTCGTCTTACTAAGCTCACGCTACAGTAACAAAAATCCTTCACCCTTATTCTGGTCAATCCACTTATTCTCACATCAACAATGACTTATTTACAAGTTGTTCATCATTACAAGTACGCAATACTGGCTGTAATATAAAAGTACAGAATCTGGGGCTTCCAACATATTAGGTACTTTGTATTAAAATATACTGAGCATCTATGTAGTGTGCATATATAGGATTACCTATGCAAAACCTCATTGAAAAGCTGAGAAATTGCTGAAAAATAAAAATTAAAAATAGGTGTCAGCACAAATATGTACACCCCCATACACAATAGCTTCAACACTATAATCTGTGTACCTAGTCGAATCAATGATTACAGTGGAACAACGCTGGTATATCAAAAAAGAAAATAGCAGTCAGCAAAAGAGAATCCAATCCAATTCCACTCATCATAGCAAAACTTAGGACGGATCCGTATTGTTTAGCATACTGATATCCTAAGGTTCAAGAGTAGGATAATACAGGAACATATTAAAAACATGACATAATTTCATGCAGAAAAGGTCAAACTAGCCTCAAGCCTCTGAGATCAGAATATTCCCTGAACTTCAAATGCCTTTTGTGGTGTTCGACGGTCTTCATTTTGAATTATTCTGTCATGATTGCTGTAGAAAATATGACTCCCTTTATGAGATTCGTAATAAAATCTGACTGCTCTCCAGTGGATCGTTTCCGGTTTCATTTTACCCCAGAAAAAATTACGGTAATTTTAATCTGTTGAATTAAGTGGCACATTTGATTACTGCAGCATCCATTCTGCCCTTAATATGGTATCAGGGTACTTAGTAAACGGCAATAATTCGAAACAGAAAGTGCTTTTTGCTGGGGCAGCAGCTCACCACGAGGTCGGGGTCCTGCATAAGGCCCAGGACGGCTTCATACAGCAGTGGCCGCAGCTCTGACTTGAACTTCACAGAGATCCACTGGCCAATTAGCCAGATCACCCTCCGTCGTATGAGCTTGTAGCTGGAGACAGACAGAGGACAGAAAAGAGCATTGAAATGGTGCTGCATGCAGAGCACCTTTCCTAAAGGGTCTCACTTAAAAAGAAAAAAACTACTCAACTCCAAAGGCCGGTATAAATTCCAAAGTAACCTCTAAATTTAATCCGAGTTGAAGAACGCCTCCTAAAAGCGTTTTTTTTTTTTTTTTTGTGCAGACCTCATTTTAAAAGGAAACTTGAAATAATGCACCCATCGATACATAATGGCTGTATGCTGGGAAGCCAATCTGTTACCAAGTAACACTTCCGACTGCCTATTGTGCAGAGACAAAGACAAAAACATGGCATCGAGAAACGCTATTTTTACGCAGAACTTAGCTAAGGCATGTATACACAAATGTTTTGATGCTGCGACAGAGTTATGACTGAATTCTTTCCACAGTTGACACACATTTCTGAAGAAATTTACAATCTTAAGATTAAATGTAAGAATGATATTAATTAAAAATACATCATCATTCTCAGGATGTTTGTTAAGGAGTGATGAATGAACGCTACAGTAAAGCTGCTTTGGATTCTCTTCGGAATAACACAAGGAGGGATTTCCACTGTCAGCACATGCAGCCTTTGTCATGAACCTGCATTTGTGGGTGTTTGAAACTCGGACTGCAATCCAGATCGCAGAGAAAAGCCAGCTGCGTGAGGCTCCCACCGGCTCGCTGCAGGACACTGGAATTCAGAGCACACATGACATCAGGCTTCTGTCATGTGATATTAGGGTACTTATTTTAGAGCTCACATCCGAGGGCAACACCACGCTCCTTCGAGAGCAGATTAATTGAATGTTTGTGCATGTACAGCCCAGATTAATGAGCTACCCAGTCCCTGGACTGGGGCAGAAAAGCGACTGAGTAATTACTGCTGTTGGTTAGAAGAGCTTGTTTAGAGTGCTCGACACTTCAGCTCGCACGTTTCTGTAAACGCTACGGCACCAAAACAGACCTCCAAGGCTGCTGTGATAACTTGGGGGGGGTCGTCAAACCTTTACTAACAGCAACAACTCTGTGTTCCGAATTCCGTGTGAAAAACAGTGCCAGTGATAAACCATTACTGTTTCTTTGATGGGTCATGGACCAGCAGTTGCAATGAAGGGATCTTCAAAGAGAAATGAAAATGTTTATCCCCCTGGTATAATTTTTTCCCCCCAGATTGCACTTCCAATCCACAGTCCATTTTCTCTTTCAGTATCAAGAAGTGAAGTGTGGAAATACAAAGACAATGACACGGAAAGGAAGGTGATGGTAATAACAAAACCCCGGGAGCAACAAGAGACTTTAACAGGTATAACAAGGAACAGCATTCTTTAAGAACTGTCAGAAAAAGTACATATCATCAAACCATGGGCCTACCCCATATTTCATGCCTCTAATTTTGCTTTATGAAGGCCTCAAGAGCAGCTATGGGCCAGGTCATGGGCCTTGAAGCTACAGAATCCATCAGGAATTCTGATCACTCGAGGTGAATCCCGGAGAGCCCGGCGCAGCCCCGGGAAAGCACGTCCTTGAGGTCAGCCGATCGATAATTTCAAGGTACAAACTCATTCCGGTGGCTTGGCCGCCATCCCCAAGTGGCACGGTTCCTCTGATGTCATGCCTCAAGTACAGGGGCATCAATTATGATGGTCCCCCGGGAAACAGAATGACAAGTCATTGCCAACACCCTACTAGGTGGCATTCCTTTAATTGGAGGAAGTCATCCATCCACAATGCGCTGACAGTGACTGAAGGGAATGCGTTTCAGGTGTCAATCATAGCTGATCAGTTCTTGGGACTGTGGAATCTACAGAGAGTTACACACCCATAAATATTTACACTCTGCCTTTCCCATCATGTCGCAGCCAGACAACTATTCAATAGGTGTTCGGGACTGATACAGGCAGACACACTGTAGAACAGAATTTATGTTTACAAATGAAAAGCTCAGTTCAAACAAACAGCAACACCCACCAGGATGCATTCCATTTGATATCTATATTAATGCATTTATGTTTAGCCAACACGTTCTCAAATTTCTTACGTTTCCATTAATTCTAGGGGAAAACCCAATTGGCCAGCCATGAGTGTGGAATACTTCTCTGCTATCTTCTCTGCAACGACAATTACTTTATTGAAATGCAAATCTATTCCTATCACAGACAAATGGTATCTGTCTAATCTAATTTCCATTTCTAATTTAAACTGCAATCACATTTCTTCCTGAGTGAACGGACTGGCACACTGGCCCTGCTCTCCTGCTGGATAATAGAGAAATACAGAAAGGAGACGCTGATGGCTTTGTCACCCCAGCGTCCCCCCAGCCCGCTTGGGAGTCCAGCATGGACCTAACCCCACTCTGCTTAGTCCTCGCATCACAGGATACTGGAGCATGTGGAAGCCCCAGGACATTACAGATGGCTCCTCCTGATTACTCGGGTTCGAGCCCATCAATATAAACCGAAGAAGGATGCACTCGTAGCCTCATGAAGAACTTCATGTGATGCTTTATCATCTGAAATGTTTGACTCGACAGGAACTCAAGGTAGCTTCCATTGTTCTTACTGGGATTAAGATCTTGGTTGCATCCTTACACCCGAAAAAGCCCTCAGAGATTTTATGACTCTACTACCTGCACTGTACCAAGACGAGCCTTATATTTTGTCTCATTCCCTCTGCCTCATCTCATCCCCATTGCTTTAAGTTTTTCTGTCTTGCACTGAAATCACTGCAATTCTGCAGAGATACAATTACATTAATTATACAACTAACCATCTTCCTCACCTTTTGGGGATCTGCCAATGGGGCTGCCTGGTGTGATACGGCAGAAGGTGACCACACCCAATCAATGGCGGTGACATTCACGTGCATGATGGCTGATTTATAGCTCTGCATAGAACCGACGTCAACTGTACAACATAGCTGTGAACCTCATGCCGTAGAGCGGTGCGCACAGAAATGTAATTATGTGACGCAGACGGCAAACAAGTACAGATGCACGCAACAACACCGGCCACTAGTGTAAGCTACGCCACTCGTTTTCCATAGGCTCGACGCAGAAGTATAAAACAGCCCTAAATAGGACAGCATCTACTGATCCTGTCTACAGCGTGAATCCAGTCCCAGAGAACCACCCCAGCATCCCTGTCCACTGTCACTGCTGCTCAATCTTGCACCTATGCTTGCAAAAGTAATCAGCAATCTGGACATTCAGGGAAATGCAATTTTTTAGGGATTCCCCAATACCATCTTTGTACACCGTTCAGCCATTTGTTTCTCTCTGGATAAAAAATCATAAAGTGCTTCGCGACAATTTCCTAATCATAATATGTTCAAAATATGGCATAATTATTAACCGCTAATATAAACGGGCCACTTTAAATGACATTTCTGCATTATCACTCACGGCGACTCCTTTACGATCCTTCCATAAATGCATAAGTAACTCAAGCCGGAGCTGCCTCCTTCAGGCGATCCATTGTTTCTACATGAAATTCTGGAGCCAGCATAGTCTGGAAGCTTTACACAACAATAATACAGCCAAATGGGGAGGGGGGGGGGGAGCTGAATTGACTGCCATCTCTCTATCACTGACAAAAGCTTCCATAAGCATCTCTGTTATTTACTGTATCACCAAAAAGCAGGGTGGGACGCAGCTGAGGAGCCACCACCCTCTGCCATAAAGCAGAATTCTCTCAGCTGATGAATGGGACTGAGCTGCCGTCACCTTCCCCCGAGATTATATGTGCTTTGCTGTGAGCGCATTCACGCTGTCGGGAATTAACATGTCACTTGCATGTTTACCGTGTGGCCCGTGCTAATCCCAGTGCACACGGTGCCTGGCTGTGAACAGGGTGATTTTTTTCGCTTTTATTCAAACAAACCTTTTCGTTCTTTGTCCGTTACCAACCAGAATGAGAAAAAAACATACGGAATTTAATACAAATGGCAGTTCATAGAATGTGTTTCAAGTCGAAACACACATCTGAAATAAAAGGGTTAAAACTTGCAGGCAGGTACAAACTACCAGTGTGAAAGCTTAAGGCTACATCCAGCAAACAATGAACTGGAGTTACACACACATTCGGATCGTTTCTGATCCCCTCCTGATGCACGTTTTCACCCTGGAGAATTAGGGCTGGTGTCAGGACCTTTACAAAGGCATAGCAGTCTGCCGACTGGATCGCACCATCTTATCGCCAAAACCCCAAAGAAGCCCTACACTCCCATGAAGCCACAACCTTTGGTCTCTGGACCTATCCCATCTGAACAGAATAGAAATTTGAAATCCATCCCTTTTTACTATGCGAAGCAAATTATCCACCTAATTCCCCAAAAATCCACCTCTACAGTATCTTGATGCACAATCTGCTCTTTAATAGTGGATATTTCTTTCTTATTAATTTGCTGTATTTTGTCAAATCAACAGCGATCCTGTGCTAATAATCTGATTTCGGTTTCACCAGTCTATCCTTCTGGGTTTAAAAAGAACACATAAAAACGAGTAAGAAAAAATGACTTTGATGCGACAGCTTGATGACATCCAAGGCACTCGGGGAAACGCCATCGAGCCCTGAAGGACAGCCGAGCCGCCAGAGCAGAGCAAATAGCATGAGTGTCCGGCTGGGTGTCCGTTAGACGGGAAAAGTGGCAGAGCCATACCGTCCTGAGAAAACAGATGGGTGTACCAGCCTCAAACTGCTGCTTGGAAGCCAATCCACATCGAGATTAACGGGGCGACGTTTACATTAATACGCGAAAGCAGAATTCACCGTTCCGCTGTTCAAAAAGGGAGGGGAAGAAAAAAACAAAAACTAAATTACCCTTTGTGTAGCTGCCCAAAAAACCCTTTCAGAGAATTCCCAGGTCAGACCTCTCTGATGCTTCCATTCAGCGAGCACAAACAAGACTTTTTTTTGTCTCAAAAAAAGGCTGCTTTATATACTTGAGTCACCCCCCCCCCCCAAATTCAGCGAAACCAAAACAAGTGAAAAGTCCAAGCTGGAATGTTTATTGGATTTCATTTACCGACCATTTCTGAGAGAGATAAAAATGCAACAGTCATTCTAAAGAGCATCACAGGAGTTTCTGATGGAAGAGCCCAGCCAAGATTCTCTTTGAAAGCAGTAAACCACCTAAAATAAATGATGTGTGTATTGGGTGTGGGGGTGGACGGACAGACTTTCATCTCTAAAACAGCCACGGTGTTTTGATGTGGGAGTCCACAAGAGCACCGCAAGCCTTCTGTTCACCAGCAGGGGGAGCCCAGCCCGAGATAGAATCACTAACCGGTTCCCCATCAATCTCCATCCTGGTCGAGTGGGAAAAGGTTAACGGAAAAAGCTGCTCAGATCAGGATTAATGGCAAGTAAGGATGGAGAAGCGGTGAGGATTTCAGGGCAGTTATGTAGCGTTAGCTATGGTGCTGATTTGCTGGGACCGGGACAGACGATTTTTTGCTCTCGTGGCCTGTGACTGCTGGAATAGCCTGCAGGCCCACTGTAACGCCATGCCTGATAAGCGCTTACAGAAGACGGCTGCGATGACAGCAGCAAAAAGGGTTCAGTGCAGAGCCCAACGACGGCTGGTCAGCTGGGAAGGGCGTCTCAGTACCTGTGATGGCTGACTTGCAGCTCAGCCAGAAGGTGATTCTTGAACCACAAGTCAAAGTCCACATTGTCAAACAGCTCGTAGGCGGCGAGTCCAACCGCGTTGTACACTGTCATAAGAGAGGTGGAGACAACAGCGGTAAGCAGCCTCTAGTACTGTGTTTCTCAGCCTGGGTCCCCGGCCCACATCCCTCCCAGCTCCATGCCAGACAGTCCACATTTTGCCTGAAGGGTCACCGAGGTTGAGAAACACTGCTCTGGTAGTAATACACACCAACCACATCAATAAGCAGGTAAAAACCTAACACATATTTTCCTAATTTCATGTTTGTTACTGTCTAAATGAAAGTATAGGACAAACAACTGTGCACCTGTAAATCCTTTTCCACATACATCTAATATAATTCTAAACCATAAATAAATATATGCCTTTAAATCTTTCTCCAGGGCAAGTGAATTGTTACAATGTAAACATTTACTGGAGACATGCTTTCTTAGTGAAATAAGACTAAGATCTTATAAATGACCTTAAACTTCACGGGGCTTGGTCACACAAATGACATCGGTGTGTGAAGCGACTTACCCACGGAGCAATGCCCCCCCGATCCAAAGGCCACAATAGCCATGAAATTCAATGAATTTGCCTCTACAGCCTGAAGAGATTCTACTCATACATACTGCGACGCTTTAAAGGTTTCATTTTCCACAAACAGCAGATTGTTAAGCGGCCCGCCTTACATATTGACTTGCCGCGAGAATGAGCTATTTATAATCAGATGCCATGAACTATGACCGCAAAAAGACAAAAAAAAGAAAAGAAAATCATTACATTAGCCAGTGGGATGATTAAAAAACGTGAAAGGAAAACATTTGGACGTCTCCTGCTAATTCTCTACGGCTTCCCTGGTGTAGAATGAGAGGGGGTGTAAATGGATTATGTTAATACCACGCCTTGTTACACAGGAAGGAGAGCGGCAGTGGAGCGAAGGCGGGTTGGTGAGTACCGGCATCCTTGATGAGGAGTCTCACTGGCTCTTCCATGCTCGTGGGTCCTGAAAAAAAGACAGAGCTCCTCATATTCATGCCAGAAGTTTACGGCAATTACTCGCTGCCATGTCCTAATTCCTCCACCCCAGCACCGAACGGCACCCTGCATTCCTTCTTACATCCGTCAATCACTCACAGCCAGAGCAAGAAAAGAAACGAGTATCGGAGAAGTAAGCTGGACTCTGCTGGAGGCTAGCAGAGACCCCCACAACTGTAAAGGGACTGCATGTCAGCTTCAAATGATTACCCAGCATGCCTTTGTATAGACGCATCTCCATTGCAGACGGACTAAAGTTTGGCAAAACATTCTCTATATGGAAAGTGACTAATTTCCCCCATTCAGACACAAACCACTTTGTGGCTCACAAGCAGAGCTTCCCCTACAGGAACAGACGTAATTCCGACAACACAATTACAATGACAACCACCAACAATTACATAGGCAAAAAGGAGAAAAAAAATAAGGCTAACAAAGTTGAAAGACAGATAAACCTGGGGGCCACACGCTCAGTGTTCAGCAAACGCTCCTAGCGGGAGGTGCAGTCCGTACACACTCAAAACCCCCTGATTCTGTGTGTGTGCGTGTTTGTGTGTGTGCGCTACAGGCATACATTACATGTGACAAAATCCTGTTATTTGACGTTGTGGGGCCCATTTTTCCAGTCCTCACAGGGGAAAAATGAATTTTATATCAATCTGTGAATCCAATCAAGCATCTAAAAATGCCAAAGCACTTTTTTTTTGTTCCTTATGGTGTGTGTGTGGTCCAGGTATACCATACCTTGTGGGGACCAAATGTCCCTACAACGTGATGAATACACATTTTTTTTCCTATGGGGTCCTATAGGGGAAAACTTTTTTATAGAAATCCATGAACTGCAAGGAAAAAAATTATCTTGTATTTTGCTTGATTACTGGTTGGTTATGGTTAGGGCTGGGTCAGAGTTAAGATTGTCATAGTTAGCATTAGCAGTTTTCCCATAAAAATGTATGAGAGGTCCCCATAAAGATATGATTATACGACTGTGTGTGTGTGTGTGTGTGTGTGTGTGTGTGTGTGTGTGTGTGTGTGTGTGTGTGTGTGTGTGTGTGTGTGT
>JABFDZ020000044.1:27258906-27270001 GCA_019775955.2 Pollimyrus isidori | reverse complement strand
TGTATCTATCTCTGTGTTATTAATGTGATATTTTACCTCCAATAGAGGGGGAAACGTTCAATTATTGGGCAAAAAAAATATCGGCAACATATATTGGCCATGGGCTAAGCCTGACTCCAAAATATCGGCATCGGCTACTGAAAAACCCATATCGCTCGACCTCTAATTTCAACATAATTTTCTTAGACTGCATAAAACTTTTGCACAGTACAATATATAGACAGACACAAATGCATAACACGAGAACTGTTGTCAAGATGGCCCTATAGGGAAGAATACAATACATAATTACAAAATACTGCACATTATGTGTTCCTGCAGAATATACTAATGTTCAAGGACATGGTTCTATGGGAGACCGGGCAGGCTGGGTCATTAGAGCAGACCTTCATGTTCCATGGGGTGTGCTTTGGGCTGCTATACTGCTGAAGAATAAAGGTCGGCTTTACTATGTCATTCAATCATGATTACGCTACCACAGCCAGACTGGTAGACATTGCCATCAAATTGACAGAGATCAAGTCTGTCACCAGCAAAGTAACCCCAGATGATGATCCAGCCCCCCCCCATGGCTGATCATAGGATACACACATGCAGAACCAATATGCTCAGCCACTCCCTTTCTGACATGCAAGTTCAACATAAATATTTCAATTTTTGATTCAATAGACCAAAATTTACTCCGATTAACTTTCATTTCAAACAGATGTCAACAAACTACTGACTATAAAGCATTATGAACAGGTTAAATGTAAAACTGGGTTAATTATCAGTCAGTGTAATATAGCCAAAAACAAACAGGTTATCATCACAACCAGCCTGTTTGTGTTAGTAGCCAAGCCTTAGGATGTTACATTCATGACATACCTCATAAGCCGAAGACTGGAGAACTGCCGAGCTGGGTGCTTTCATGTATACGAGGACTTGACATTAAAACAACAGCATCTCACTGAGAACAAATTTCTCATCGACTGACATTGTGTTTTCATTAAGTGACTCAATAGACACATGCGATAAAATCTTCAGTAATACAACAGAGAGGAAAAATGTTCCCCAGTTTCTCTTATCCCTGTCACGCTGTGGCTACTTAGATCGCATGACAAAATTTAACACTGACTTGAGAATTACGAAGCTCTTTGAACTGTTAAAACCTGAAAAGGACACAACAGAGACAGACATCAGCCACCTACTGACCGAAATGTGTGCAAGTCTCTGGGTGGCTTTAGACAAGCTGGCATGATCAAAGGCTTATTTGCCCCCAGCAAACTCAACATGCAGGGCAGTGGGAAGGACATCCATAGTGCCAGGATGAATACCGACTTCATTTTAAAGGGCTGCCGGCTGGATAAATACAATTAATACACAAATACACCAGTAGAGGGCCATGGTCACACAAAAAAAACTGGCTGCAAAATGTACTTTATTTTTTTTTAAATAACTAAATATAACTGCTGATAGACATGACAGAACTACTGTAATCAAAGCATAATTAAATTACTTTGTGCTTACTGTAGATGCAAAATACTCCAAATGTTTCTTCATATACCCTCTTATGAACCCCATGGATTTTTGCTATTAGGCAAACAGAAACTTGAGCGCATGACAGTAACCTTCTGAAATGCCACCATCCCCACCTTCTATTCTACAGTCATAACTCCAGAAGCTGATACATATACTGATCATAAGTTCATAACTAGTGTTATTTCACCCTCAAATTAATAAATCACCATTCTCAAATTTGAAAAATGATAATAAAATGACTGAAAGGTTTAGTTTAGATGGCAGTAGTAGACAGAATAATGTATTTAGGCCTGCAGCACTACAGACTTTACATCAGCTTAATTAATAAAGATGACATTCAATATGAAGCCCACTTGAACTAAACTAAACATGGTGGGACTTGATCTCAGCCAAATGACCCAGATTGGGTTACGTTTAACCACGATGGTGCTCTAGACGGATACCCAAGAAAACCATTGTAGGCCGTGGGATGGGCTTTAGCACTGTTACAATAAGGACAAATAATACATTTGCCTAACAATTCCAAAGGCAAATGTCTCGGACTTCTGAAAGATGCCTGTTAAACTACTGCCAATGATGATGATGCATTATTTGCCGATGTGTACAAATGCAGACACAGAAATTCTTTAATCTTTGCATACTCCATCTTACCCTTCTAAGAGGCACAGACGAGTGATCACACAGACTCAAACAGAAAAGGTCAGAGCACTGGGCCTGCTATTGTTCTAGGGTCCCTGGAGTAATATTCAGGGTTACAGGCCTTGCTAAAGGCCCACCAGTGATATGATCACTCTGTCAGTCATGAGAGTTTAAAGAGCAACCTTCTGAGCATGGAAATAGAGTCATAACCCACAGCTAGAGCAAACAACCCTCCATACATGTAAAATTAATTACATAACAGTAGACAACCAGTCTATGCTTTTGCGGGTCATCTGTCCTCCTGGCCCAATATATCCAACTGACAAAAAGGATACATCATTTCTTTAAATGAAGTTCGAGTGTATACGATTGGCTAATGACCCATAAACATGCGTTTTTGTTTATGCTTTAAGCTGTTTGTAATACATAAATACATGACACCATTACTGTATATGGACGATCACATCTAAGATATACACTTTTGGCAGTGACGAAACCCCTACAAATAAAGGATACAGATCTGTAGGAAGTAACATCATGTACTGATTACACATAACGAACATAATGATTTAATAACTAGAAATATAGTTAATATCTAGCAAGAGAAACTAGAAAGAGAAAACTAGCCAGTTAGTTATAAGTGCTGTTACTCAACTGTCAATTAATGAGCCAGGGCCTACTTAAACACGTATTTGGCCTACCGAGGAAACTGCAAACTGAGAAAATGTTTTGTTTGCAAATACACGCATCACACGCATGGACTAAAGTGCCGAACTACACAACTAGTTCATACAACGCGTGTTTAGTCTCTAAGGGAACTGTAATGCCTATACGACTTAAACGATGTTCCTATGTTCCTTGAACGGACCTGACGATCTAGCCGTGACAACGAAGAGGGTACGAGTCTGGTTTAATAAGAGGACAGCTGAACGAAGCTGGCACAATTCTCTTTACAACCGAAAAGTGTAAACAGCAGAGCACCAAAAAACGTCGGCCTAGGCCTAAATAACCGTAAAAAAGCGTCATCTCGCCACGGAACTAAGAAAGCGATATGCTGTCCGGTCTGGTTACATGATTATTTAGTAACACCTACCTGTGACAAAGAGTCTTGTAAAAAGCAGAAAGTGCGCTGGTGTCAGCGGTAAGCAGAAACACACACGCTGTCAGGATGGCGCCATCCACAGCCGCTGCGGCGCCCTTTGATGACGTCACGGAGGCGAAGGAGCCGTGGCTAGAGGAGCTCTACTGGCTGGGAGCTTCATATTAACAAAACTAACAAGACAATTACTAAAAAACTTGTAGCATCATACTGAAGGCGTTTAATGAAAGATATTGGGAATATGAAAACAGATGCAACGCACTGCCGAATACTCGACGTATTAAATACTAAGTATAGCCTGTCCAATTTAATTCCATTCCCTGATCTGAACACAGCAACGATATTAGAGGGCGCCAAATTAATCAAAAGAATAAAATACCAACTTTTTTTTACAGGTGTCATTTTAATGTTGCCCTTAAAAGTAAAACAATACCGAGCGTGCAACATTAATGAATGACCTTGAAATCAGTTGAAATTATAATTTTGTTCTCAATTCAACAGAATTTGGACAAGAGTAGTACTTGACCCATATTCATAGTATATCTGTGACATGAATATCTTCTCAATAGGGGCACTTTGAAACGCTTGGAAAAACTAATATATAAATGATTTGGAATTAACTTCGATTGCATTTCATCTCCCCCGAACACTAAAAAATATCTCAGAAACAATGCTGCTTTGCTGAAAAAAATAATTCAAATGCTTGATTCAAAAGTTTTGCAAAATTTTAATCAGTGTAGACTGAACAATGCAAAATGGAGCATTTTTTCATAGAAGTATTCTACAATTGTTGTATGTCCAGTAAATGATGACAACCCATACACAGACAAACGTATCCATGCCAATACTCATCTGTTTCCATGGCAAAATATTTTGACTGAGAAAAAAAAATGAGGCTACGATTTTATATACCACACTGGTAATTCTCACAAGATGAAATGTGGCATAATAATTTTGTAAAACTGTTACTGAGATTTAAAATTCTAGAATGTCATCATTTCTTTGTATCATACGCACAAGTATCAATTCCAAAAAATTCACCTTTAATTAACCATTTTACCAACACTAAGTCTGACCCAGACAAAGTGTGTCATAGCATCTCTCACTCAGTCCTGTCATGTGCCGGTTTGGCCAGCAGAGGTCTCTCTTGTTGGCCATCCTGTAACCCCAATCATCCACACCTGGCCCTTCTGTAGTCCTTGTTGCACTTACAGTATGACCCTCACCTGTGTTTGATCGTCTCTAGTCCATTGTGATGTCTTACACCTGTCTTCTGTCTTCACTATACATATGTACACCTCCGTCCTGTGATCCCCAGTCCAGTCTTTGTTTACCTGTTTTATGTCCTAACTTCCATTGTATTCACTCAATTAAAGTGCCCTTTGGGGTTTCATTGTGCCTTCCAGCACTTCCAGGAAGTTAATATATAGTCCCAAAGTAAAAATAAAATGAATATGTTTCAAATTACGTAGCTTGCAATTTTGCTGCTCATGTGACAAGACAATATTATGCACCTTATATCCTCTGTATTAAAGCCATTTATTTATTATTGTTTATAATTCATTCCGTGTCTAATGTGTGTCATTTGTTGTGTAATGTTACCACCGTTATGTGTGTGTGTTTCTCCTCTATGCCATCTAAATTGCCTCTCGGGGACAAATAAAGTTTTTTTGAATTTGAATATTGTTACATTAAATTATTCCCTATAGCCAGTTCATGAACAATTATTACATTTGAATGTGAACATGCGAATTTATTTAATTATTTGTTTGTTCGTTTTTTTCATTCATTTACTTGTTTACACATTTGATTGTTTGTACAGTTTGTGTTTCTACTTTTGTAAAAGGATTCTGATTGCTGGAGGGTTTATGGGAGTCACCAGTCTAAATGTGTTATGTAGACTAAAAAATGCGTAGGATCGTGTGGCTCAGGGGGTGCTTGTGGGGGGTGCTTCAGGAATATGGGGTAGGCCAACAGAGTCCATTATTGTGGGCCATTAGGTCCCTGTATAAACAAAGAGGATTTGCTTTGCATTGCCAACAGTAAGTTGGACTCCTTCCCAGTGGGTGTTGGACTCCACAAGGCCCGCCACTGATTCTGTTCATAAGTTTAATGCACAGAATTTATAGGCATAGCCATAGGGTGGGGAGAGTCCAGTTCAGTGACCTGAGGGTCAAATTTTTGCTTTTGGCAGATGATGTGGTCCTGTTAGCTTCATTGGGCTGTGACCTGCAACCATGCACTGGGGGGTTTGTAGCTGAGTGTGAGTCAGCTGGGATGAGGATCAGCACCTGCAATTTTGGAGGTAATGGTTCCTGACCGGAAAAAGCTGGATTACCCTCTACTGGTGGGGGATGAGTTACTGCCTCAAATGGAAGAGTTTCAGTATCTCAGCGTCTTGAGGAAAGAAGGGAGAGGTGCTTCGGGCATGCAGGAGAGGACCTCGGGAAAGACCCTTGGACACATGGAAGAGATCTCTGGGCTGGCCCGGGAACGCATTGGTATCCCCCCTGTGGAGCAGGAGGAGGTGGCTGGGGAGAGGGCGGTCTGGGCATCCCTGCTTAGCCTGCTGGCCCCACAACCCGCCCCTGGATAAGCGGCGGAAAATGAATGGATGGATGGACTGTGAAATATAAAAAGGTCACCATCATAGGAGTAAATTTCGGCACATGCACCAACCACAGCGATCTGCAGCCGACCCCTGCTGACGAACTTCATGCCACTTCTCCTCATCCACAACAAAAGCACACATGGAAAAGTGAAGGATGAATTGGCCTTCACAGATTCTTCCCACCTCTCCAAAAAATGTGGCACAACGAAAATCCCCCACGATAAATTATACCGAGTCCTCCACAATCCATTTAGTTGACCTGTGAAATTGGGTGGAAATTAATTTTGTGTTTTCTTGTGGCTCTGTTTACCTGAGGTCTACCTCTGCCAGTCCAAAAATGCAACAGAGACAAAGGCACAAGCTCCAAAAACTACTGTTTCAATTTTATACACCAAATGCACCAAAAAAGCACAGAACTCTTCGTGAAAATATTCTTCATCTTGCAAAAACAATGTTTCATCTTGCATGTATGTCTTTTTCTTCTCCTTTCCATCTCTGACCAAGTATTCTTTTGCTACACAGCACTCTGTGTGCACGCTAGGCCAATGTCTATTCCTTGGATATACCAATGCTCTGAAAGTTTGTCTAAGTGGATAAAAATGATCCTGATCAGATTCTGTCAAAGCAATAGCCGTGAGTCCAGTGACAGCTTTACCCATGGAATAGTGATGATCCACATGTTGATGAGGTTGAACGCAAAAGAAGGTTTTATTCATGGTACTGCACACATCAACAGAGTTTACTAGTGCTGGATAATAATGACTGAGCTGGGGAACCAGGCTAAGGCAGACATATATATACACACCTGGAAAATAAGACTAAATGGGGACAGGACAGATGGATGTGTGTGGGTGGAACTGGACTGATGGAAGCTTTGGGGTTCTGGGAAGATCTATGTCTGGGATCACACCAAATCCTGGCGGTGCAGATGGCACCCATGCCGCTAACGACACATCCAAGACACTGATAGCCAGGAAACCTGCCTGAGAAAGAGGGGTTTGGCTAGGTAGGTGAGTGAGACACAGATCTGGCAGCAGGGGGCAAAGCGGGTGTCAACTACACAGCAGGCATGGAAGATGCTAACGAGAGAGCAGGATGCCCCAGGGAGGCAGTGGGCTACTGGTTTAGCTGGCAAAGTGGAAATAGCTCCTTGTTTGCGTTATTGTGAATACTTGTCGCATTCCTCATTACCATGCGTGGCCTCGCCTGCATGTGTCAGGCGTGAACCCTGTCCAATCCTTGCATCTCTTTAGCCATTGTATAAATTACAAACCGCCTGTGTGCCTCACTGTCTGGCGTCCAGCTTCCCTGCATTTCCCTGCTGTTAGTTCTTTTAAATGCTTAGTAAAAGGTTCTTTCGTCTTTAAAACGTGTTTCCTCATCTCTTGCTGCTGCCTTAATGCCTCGGTCTTCCAGACATTACAATATATTGCACATAACATCTGAGTTGTAAGGAGATAAAAACTATACAAAAGAGAGGAGGCCAATCGGCACATCAAGCTCGTTTGGGGAGAACTTAACTAATAGCTCAGAGTTGTTAAAATCGTATCTAACTCTGATTTAAAGGATCACAGGGTTTTAGCTTGTGTTACGCTAACAGGGAGACTATTTCATACTGTAACTACACATTGTGTAAAAAATAGTTTTCTCAGATTCAGTTTAAAATGTTCTCCAGCTAATTTCCACCTATGGCCACGAGTTCTAGTATTTAAATTAATATTAAAGTAGCCATTTGGCTGTTACCTGTTACAATCGCATATACCAGGATCATGCCCTTCCTTAATCTCTTTAAAGGTCTTTCAATTACTATTTTGCTCATGTGTAAAATCATTCCAGCTCAATTCTCATAGCTGAAATAAGAAGGAAGTTATAAGAAAGGATATCAAATATTATTATTAATAAGAAGCTGCTTATTAAACATACCTTTGCCAAGGCTTCTTCTACCATTAAAAAATAATGCAATGTAATATAATATAAAACTTCGTATACAAAAACACAGATAAAAGTAATGAATCTCATAACATAATTTAAAGTTTGTACTTACAAGTTTTCACCCCAAGCACCCCTACCCTCGCCTAAAATGGTTTATTCTAAATCCCGTTCATTCAGGCAGACACTTTAAACGGAGTGTAAAGATGCGGGCTGATTAAGGCGGTGCGGGTTCTTACGAAAGCTGAAGATCGTATCATTTAATGACAGAAGAATGACTGTAAGGGTCCGTGTATGTGGTCTCATATCGTGTAAGGAATTGTGAAAATTGCTGTAAAACTTACCAGTGCAGATACAAAGTAAAGACTAGGATATCTATGTAGAAATTCATAACCTATTAGATTATCTTCTTAATTCTTCCTCTTTAGGCTTCGTCCCCTCAGGGGTCGCCACAGCGAACTACCGCGAGTCTCACGTCCGATTTGGCCAGTCGGTTTTACGTCGGATGCCCTTCCTGACACAACTCTCTGCATTCTTCCGGACTTGGGACCGGCACAAGGAATCACCGACCCCTCATGGTTGCAGCTCATTACCTATTAGATTATATCATGTTATATTAATTTATGAACACAATGTTTACCTTACAAAGATACGCATATCTTGTCATTCTTATTAGTAATACTCAAGTTGGTTATAGCCTATATAACTTTAAACAGCATATTTATAGATATTATACGAAGCAAATCAAACATGCATAGTTTTCTCAGCAATTGCCATTGTTAAAATTTCTACACTTGAATAAAGACTCTTGTATTCTACCAAAACCTGTTATGAGTAGCTATAGTATAGGTGCGGGTCATAACTCGCACCCTCTCACTCCATACATACTTGCCCCCCTATAATGTTAAGATGAAACCTATGCTTTTGGTCATCTTTAACTTTATATGTGCACATAGGAATTCGTAACGGTTTGAACAGTAACCGCGAATTATGGATATTGGCGTTTAAGCGTTGTTCTATATCGCGTATTTCTTTCAGCCGAAGCAGGGTAATTAAAAGAAATAAGAATAAACATATATGTTTTATTTTGCTTGTTATTATATAATGTACTAAGTGAAACTGTATTAAGTAATATAAATGTACGGTTTAAACTTTAAAGATACGGCGCGTATATATATTCATCCATTTAATTATTTATTTTTGTGGGGAGGTGCCAGCCTGGCGTAATTGGACTCGGAGCTCCTTCTTTGCCCTGTGCTTGTTCCAAGCTGCAGTCTGAGAGCGTCACAAGTGAGTTATCATGGAGTTTGTTGAGCTGCTGTTTGTCTCTATTGGTGTGTCTGCCGTCCTGTTTTTTGGGTTTAAGTTGCTTTGCCTGGTGAAGATGGTTTTCCCAAAGACCTGGTACCCACTGCCAAAATCCTTCTTCAGCTCCATGGGCCAGTGGGCAGGTGAGTCGTCTGAAGATCTTGGTGGCAAAGATAGAAAAAGGATAGGTTCTGAGTCATAAAAATCGGGTGTTCCGTTATGAATGATTAAATTTGAGGTTATTTTATTTCCCTGTCATATGCATTACATCTTATCAGTAGAGCTAAGTGCTATACTCTGTTTCTTTCTATTCTACACAGTACAGCCTTAAATACATATTATCTGAAAATGTGATGGCTTGGTGGGTAGTACTCACTCATTCAGGGTTTGTGGGTTTGATTCCTGCCCTCGGCTCTGCGTGTGAATTGTTTTCTGGTGATCTTGCATGCGTCCTTTGTTGGAATGTACCCGCCTCACTTGTATGTTACTTAGGACAAAAATGTCTACTAAGTGAATGCAGATGAATGAATATAAATCTTCCCACCACTGTGGAACTCTCTGCATTCTGTCTGTAGAATGCATCACATGCAGTCGTGGCATAAAGACACAATAGTGAAATCTTAATCCTGGGTGCGGCCTAAATGAAAATCACAGGACTTGACTGTGTGCAGAACAAGATCAAAAATATCAAGACGAACTCAGTGCTCTTCACGGACCTTAGAAAGTTGGTCAGTATGTTTTTGTTCTTTTTGGGCATCTACACTCAAAAAAAGGAAATTAGCTGGTTATTACCTTAAAACAAGCGTAACGTGTAATTTTAACAAAATTATTTCATGTTTCAAAGGTGAACGTGATAAAGTAATGTAGGATAAGCATGAAATTCAACAAATTAACATTTGTTAAATTCAGTCATGTTGAGAGAACTTAATTCAATATAGTCAGACTGATCTTCCACCGAAAATGGATTAGTGAGATCACGCGAGATGACAAACCGCGCGCTTCGGAAAATAACGAGAATTATCACATGAAGAACTTGCCTGCCGTTCATTTGGAAAAGGTAAGATAAAATCTGTTTTCATCCATCTACAAAACTATGTGTATAAGACTGTGCAGACTGTCCATCATTTTCAGCAATATTTGGGCATGATTGTTTGTTATTTTTGTACTCAGGCCGTTAATGTCATGCTGGCACATTCGTGCTAACATACGTGACGATAGTTGGCTCGCAGTTAAAGGATAATTCTGGTATTTAGCACTTTGAGTCTGTTTTCTGGTTTATGGATGAACTAGAGTAGTGGACACAGAAATGTTGACGATGGGTCCTGTCTCGACTTTCTGACTCGTTTAGATTCGCCTTTGACCGCTTCAGAGTGGCTGGCTACCGGCATTCACAAACATGTCCTTAAAACAAGCCTTAACATTCGTTTTTAAAACTGTGCAACTCACTGAGTGGTTAATGGTGTTCGTTGATTATTAAAAACAAATATATCCTCGCAATATATGATTTCAAACTGTGTTATTTGCTATAGTGGAACTATTTTTTTCAGATACCTCAAAACCGCGTATAAACTTCCGCTCGATATTTGAGTCTGAAGCGCAGTAATATCAACGAGCACTGAGTCCTCCAACAGAAATCAATGGGATTTTACGAAATGCCACATAAAACACAACAGAAACTGTATTTCGCTACGCTACTTGTTTTTAATCATCAACGAGCACCACTAACCACTCGGTGAGTTGCACAGTTTTGAACACGAACGTTAAGGGTTGTTTTATAGACATGTTTGTGAATGCTCGTAGACAGCCACTCTGAAGCGGTCAAAGGCGAATCTAAACGAGTCAAAAAGTCGAGACAGGACCCATCGTCAACATTTCTGTGTCCACTACTCTAGTTCATCCATAAACCAGAAGAGACTCAAAGTGCTAAATACCAGAATTATCCTTTAAATAAAAACTCACTACCACATAAAAATTATTTGGCCTGTTTT
>JABFDZ020000044.1:27245917-27258806 GCA_019775955.2 Pollimyrus isidori | reverse complement strand
CTGATGGAAACAGTGGTGCCGGGGGTGGGGGGGTGGTGTTGGTGCTGGTTGGGGGGGGGCCCTCGCCAACATTTTGCCCAGGGGCCCACACAACCCATAATCCGTCCCTGCATGCACCTACGCATTTCTGCAGACAAAGTACAGCTCCTTATGGTAGTGGAATTCTCCAATGGCAGTGGCCTCTTTCAGCAGGATGATGCACTTTGCCACACTGCAAAATTGATCAGGAATGGTTTAAGGAACATTAAAAAGAGTTCAAGGTATTAAAAAGAGTTCAAGGTAGAGTTCAAGGACCTACAAATTACAAATTCCCCAGATCTCCATCTGGTTTAGTATCTTTGGGACCCATTTCTTGAAAAAGGGAATTCATTCATCAGCAACACTACCATCTGTGTCAGGAAAATCAAATTTTATTTACTCAGGTCAAATGCTAGTTCCCAAACTGCACCCACTCACGTCGCCAAGTAGTCTACCTGTCTGAGCTTTCCTCACCACCTGGCATGCCTCCAGGCTCTATGGGGTGATAGGACTTGGGTCATTGACTCTGAACCATGCGGTTGGGGCTGCTAAGGAGGACTCGGTCAAAACCAGGACCGAAGTAACACGTCCAAATCAAAGAACCAGACCAGACAACCAAGAAATGAGAATCAGAAAGTCAAACAACAGAATAGGACACTAGGACTGAGTAGGTCGAAGGATGGGACACTAAGCAGGAGCAAGAATGCAGTCAGTGCTGGTGCAGGTGATTTTCCACTGAACTCTTCCAGAGATGGGTGTGGTCATGAGGAATGATCACATTAGTGGCAAGTCAATAGTAAACTAAGGTCTGCACAGGATGTGATAATCTCCTGCTAATAATTACAAACATCCTGCCAAGCATTTACATCTGACTACAATATCCCTACAGACTGTCCATCGGCATCAAAATAGTTCATTTTTCACGGGCAAACTTGGGCGAACCCAAGAATTCTAAACTTCATAATCCCCATACTTCAGTAAAATAGTATATCTTCCAACCTATTATTACTTACTGATCAGTAAAAATCCAAAGTACCCAAAGATTTTTTTGACAACACACTTCCAAAAAGCACATTATCGATACTGGGGTCCACAGAGGTACATAATTAACGATGTAAACGTCTGCATGCTCTGCTGCATGATCGGTTTGGTGCTGGTGTTTGTGTTTCACAAACCTGAAACACTAGACCTGCTAAATGAATAGCTGCAAATAACTAAGCTATGTGTATTCTGCATATATTCTGCATGAAATATGGCACAAGGTGTTTACTGCATGACCGCCAGCGTGTGAATGCTTCTCATTAGGTAGAACCAAATTTGTGTGTTTAGCCAGCTTTTACTGCTAGAGAGAGCAGAGGTCTGTGTCTGTCGATTTGCTTGGACAAAAAGGAAAAGGCTGCACACGTTTTTTTTTTATTCTTTAGATATACAGTTTTAAACTGCGCTTTACAAATATGCAATGTGATGTGTTTTGTTATTGTTGACAGATACACTTTTTCTCAGTTATTGGACACCCATCCAGTGACCTTCAGACACGTACATTTTATTTATTTGGCCTACAAATCAGTTTTGCTCAAGGCCCCAGTGGTGAAGTCATTCTGCCGGCCGGGGAATTGTTCCGGTGACCTTCCAATCAAAAGTCCTCGCCTGCTGAGCTACAGAACTGAACGATGGACAAAATTGGGGGAATGTGTGTGTGTGTGGTTATTGAGGAATATTACTGGAGAGTGGAGGCCCATATTATATTTAAACCTTGAAGATTTTTATCGTAACAAAGTAGGTTTTATTGTACCAGATCTTAATGCGAAATCTTAATCCACAATAGACTGAAAGAAGCAGGATGTTTTCTCCTGAGCGATGAAAAAGCATGTCCTGCTTTCATGGCTTGAAATCACAGCATTATTCTGCTCTTTGATCGTTAACACACCTTGCTGAAGTCGCTCGTAGTGGCTGTGCAGGAAATCAGAAGCTGCGGCTTTTGCTGGGATCACACCATGCTAATGAACACATCAGCTACTCACCTCGAGTTCTCGTGAGGGAGGGATAGAGAGATGCAGCCGTAGAGAATATTCACCTTCTCCTCCCTCTTCTGTTCATTCCTCATGTCTGTCTGTGTTTATAGCTGCTGCAATGTCTTATCCGTCTATTGGCTATAGGGTTGAGCAAAAACCAATGAGAGAGAAAGTGAGCAGTAGTGTTTTATTGAATAATACGCCTACTCACAAGTGCGATTTAAATACAGAACAATCCCAGATCAGTACAGTTCACTGTCAGAAAAACCAAATTACTTTATCCACTTTGATTTAAGGTGAGGAATTCAGACAAATGCCATCATATGACTGAGCTGAATAAATATCTCTTCCAGATTTTTTAAGGAAATAGCCAGGTGTCGAAACCAGCTTTACATGGCTTTACATTGACTGCATTGCTGTATTATCTAGACATTTCTGCATATAACTGTATTGTCCCATAAAGTGGGGCATATCCATTCAAATTTCAGTCCTGCCCCATGTTCAATACTGGCAAACTGTTTGTAATTATGTGAATACCTGATGACATCATTGTAGCTAATCGAAGTAATTTCGGTTTGTTTTCTTGATTGAGGCTGTAGAATGGTGAACTCCCCCTCGTGAAAGAAAGCCTTTATTCGCTGTGATTGGTATTCAGCACAAATATGTTACTAGCATCTACAGGCAGATTCTTTCTTTGTACCATCCACACTTAACCATTTGAAAAACAGTACCCTGATTTAATTTTAATGTCCATCCTTTGGTCTTTCAGGTATACCCAGGGTGAAACGCCAGTTCATTGCATGGCACATACACACACTCACATGCACCGTGATGCCAATTTATAGTCACTTTAATATTTTAAATCTTATTTAGCTTTGCTTTGCTCATTTTTGTATTGTCAGTCAATTTTGTAACATGTAACAGCAACTAAATATTAATATCTGTGTATATAAGTATCATGCATTCACTGTCAGTTATTAAAAAAATATAAAATAACTCTTCTGTATTTTATCGTTTAAAAAGTACTATCCAAAAGGCATGTCTTGTGGCTTCCAGTGCAGGTTGATCCCCATCTCATACCTTCCTTCCTGGGGTAGCTTCCAGGTTTACTGCCACCCTGCACTGGGTAAGCACTGAAATAATACTCCCCTCGATCCTCATTAAGGCCATCTCCACTGTCACCCATAAATGAAATCCTTTCTACCATGCATCCCCATGTTAACTGACTAAGTGCACCTTCCCGACAGGAACAAATCTTACAGTGATATTCTGGGGGGGAAGAAGCATGACATTTTCTACTCACAGAAACAGATGTTAACCTTGTGTGAAAGGGACAATATTTTTCTTATACTAAAATATTAGTAGACTGTAAAATAATTTGGACTGCTGGCATGTCAAGCACACACTGAAGCCAAATTCCACGATTTTTATTTTGTTTGGTAGGAAAACCAGACATGAGCCATGTGAAAATGAAGGATCTAACAAATATGCTTGATGTCATCAAAACTAATGCTGAAAACCACAAACACACAGTTCAGGAAACTTAGTACTAAAAACGTATGAGCAGCCAAAGCTTTGGTATCACTCAAATCTAAAAATGTCGATGAAGAAAAGTAATTTAATATGAAAGGTGTAAATCGAACAGAACATTACAGGTCCAGGACAAGCCTTTACCATTCCTAATTTTTATGGAAAAGTGTTGAATTATATAATCTGAATGTTATGTCATCAACTTATGATTTACTTACTTATCAACAATTTCCCCACGGGGACAATAAAGGATTGATTATTATTATTATTATTATTAACATGGTTAAAAAAGGTACCCTGAAGTAGGTACAATCACTGATTCCGCGTTAAAGATGTTTGAGCAAATATTATGCAAGGAATTTGCTTTTTATATTACAATATGGCATGTCTCTTTTTCTAGGCACTTTTGGAAAAATATTAGTTTTCGCTGCTTGGATTCAAGCTAGAGTCCACAGGATGGGCGAAAACCAGACTGATGCTAATTCAAAAAATACCCACATAAAGGCTGCTGTGTAAAGCACATCAACCTCCTTTTAAAACAAACAAACATCAAGGTCCATGGTTTACTTGGGGAGCTCAATATTTTCATTGTGGAAAGCATCCATGCCTGTATATGAATATAATACATTCATTTAGCAGATGGATTGAAATCAGCACAACAGTTGTTGCAATACTTGGTTCTGACTCAATGTTTCAATGTAGCTCTCAGTCAATGCATCCTCCATCCGTAATTGTTTATGAAGAACGTATGTGTTCACACACACGGTTCCACACCTGATACATGAAACACTGCATTGATTAGCAAACTGAAATTAAAATCAGAAGTAATGGGTGTACAGGTTGTTACTGTTGTGCTGCTAAGTTAAAGCAAGGTAAGGTAAAGTAATGTAGGCTGCCAATCAGGCCTGTGTAATATGTACCAACATGAAATGTTTACAAGTTTGGACTTATTGGCCACCCAAGTGTCACCAGATCAGTGGAACTGCAAATCAAATAGTGCAGATAAAACGTCCATTGCCCCAGGAACAGACTGACAGTTCCAGGCCTGGCCGGTGAATGAACCAGCAGGGGTGATGGGATTGATCCTGGAGATGGGCAATGTGCCACAGCCTGTTTACTTTGTTGCTGTCCTTGTCATTTCTTTATCAGAAGCATGGCACAGACAGTGTGTGCAGGAACATCACATCTCATCACTGAAGTGATAGCTTAGCAGAGGCCAGACAAACAAAGGACCTCAGTCTGATTGCCCGGTGGAAAAAACCTTCCACACTTCATATGCAGGTTCTGAGAATGGCCTAGAGTTTCTGTGTAGGAGCGCCCCAACCCCCCCCCCAGTTCGAAATGAAATGACCACAGGGCATATGCACATAAATATCACTTCATTGATCAATACTACATATCATTCTATTTCAATCTAGATATATTGTATGTAAGTCGTGTGCAACAATGTGCAGAGAATCCTGCCTTTCCATTTTAATGTATATTGGCTGTATATGAGATTAAGTTCTTTTGCATAAATCCGTTGTTTCTCCCATGTGATCACCGATCACTGCATTTTTGCATAAAGGATCAGAACTGAGCCTGCCTTTGCTGTTTCTCTTGGGTTACAGTAATCACTGGGGCATCAGAAGGGATTGGGAAAGCATATGCGTTTGAGGTAAGGTCCGTCTCATTGAAACACCTGACTCTCAGCCTGCAGCAGTATAGGTCATCTCTATGGGGTAGCTGCTGGTTGGGCACACAGTGGTACACCTAAATGGTAATGGTAGGCCCAAATTTTGCTTCCAGAACTGCCATTGTGAATGATCCTGTTATACTCCTTAAAACATTACATGTTCTGTTTATCACAGCATTCAGTACCACTTTACTATAAGACTCCCTTCTGCCACTTGTATATGGTAGTAACGCATTAATAAAAAGTTAATAAGAACAGTATTATAAGTTGTTTAAATAATAAACCATCAATCTATTAATAATTTGTATTACAACCAAATTAATGACCAGATTATACACCATTCATAGACCCTTTATGTGGATAGCCTTATTGTAAAGTGGTATGCAACAGTCTTTAACTGTAGATACTGTGAAAATCCTGGCAAAGTTGCAGACTCTGAAATCACACCATATTCAAGACTGTGATATATATGGGTGTGTGTGATATTTTAAGTTTATTGAGTGTGGGAATCTATTGCAATAAATGTTACTGTAATTGCACATTTTTTTACGCACTTTGTTATGTTCTAAGTCGTGGGAAATTTTAAAATAAAAAAGCAAGGGCTGATTTTCTAAGTTGTGTCATTTTGTTTTGATTTGAAAGCCTGAACTCTTGCACCGTGTCACCCCACCAACCCTGAATTGCTGTGCTAACACTTGGGGTCAGGGGGCATTAACAAAGAGCGTATGGTGAAAGAATTAATGAGCTCGCCAAGTAATGGGCAGAAGCAAACTGTGAATGCGATGTGAATGCGAACTCAGGTTGAGAGCCACAGCACAAAGAGAAGCCCTCTTTCCTGGCTGTTCCCAGGAAGCACATCTCCTGAAGAGCACACAGAAAGAATAAATCATGGGAGCGGAGCACTTTTGGGCCTTGTTACCACTGGTCATGTTTGGTATCGTGCAAAAACAACTGATCCCTCTTGATTTCTGTTCTTTGTCTGTCCGCTACAGCTTGCAAAGCATGGGATGAATTTGGTCATTATAAGCCGAACTCAGAGGAAGCTTGAGGAAGCTGCAAGGGAAATAGGTACCATGGGCAGGCAGCATCAGCTGTGTCAGACAGCTGTGCTCTCACTGCTATTTGTGACATGAGCTTTACGGTTTTCTTCATAGGAGCAAGCACTGGAAAACAAGTGAAAGTGATTACAGCCGACTTTACCAAAGATGACATATATGAACATATAGAGGAGAGTCTGAGAGGTTTAGAGGTTGGTGTGTTAGGTATGTTAGTACTGGATACATTTTCACACACTGAAACACCCCCCCTGAGGAAAAAGCTCATACCTGAATGTCTTGCAGTGAACAATGTGGGGATGCTGTTGTGCAGACAGCCTCGTCGGTTCCTGGACATCGAGCACCTGGATCAAGTGAGTTCTCTTTCGCTTGGGGGACCTATTTTAGGTCCCTGCAATATAAACCTATAAGCTAAGAGTAAAAATCTGTGAATGCAATTTTAAAAGTCCCCAAAGTCTTGTATTTAGATTGGCTACTTATGGTTAAGGGTAGGGCAAGGCAGAGGTTAAGGTTATCAAAGCAAGGAATGAATGGAGAGTCCCCACAAAGATATGAGTACAGGTATGTGTGCATATGTGTGTGGATTAGTTTTATATTACATTGTGGGGACCAAATGTGGGGACCATTTTCAAGTTCCCACAAAGATTTGTGAATGCAATGAAAAAAGTAAAAATTCCAAAAGTCTTGTATTTAGTCTGGTTACTTATGGTGAAGGTTATGGCTGTGTAGGGGTTAAGGTCCTCATTTTGTGATTAGAGTTTTACCCAGAGAAAAGAATGGAGAGTGCCTACAAAGAAATAATTACTAACCTGTGCTTGTGTGTGTGTGTGTATGTGTGTGCGTGCGTGAGCAGGTATACCTTACCTTATGGGGATACAAGTCCCCACAACGTGATCAATACCCATTTTTTCCTTTTTCCCTTTTTTTAAATGGAAACCCCATTTAATAAAAATCTGTGACTGCAATAAAAAAAAACTAAAAATGCAAAAACTCCTGTACAGTGGTACCTCTGTTGTCAAACTCACTATAACTCGAATTTATTGAAAGTCGAACAGAGCAATTTTACCAAGAACTCAATCTGAATATCATAAATCAAACGATGAACATTGACCTAATTAAATTGCAAGCGCCAGGAAATTAGTCATACTACTTTGCAATTGTTACTTGAATGCCTTCTTCACAGACTGGACGATTAACCAAATAAAGCAGCACAACATTATGGTAACTAACAATTAACTGAAAAAAAAACATATTTGGCTATATTTTTGGGGGTCAGCAACCAATTAATTGGTTTTCCATTATTTCTTAAGGGCAAAATTCGATTAGAACTTTTTTGAATTTGATCCGGAATCCGTTTAAGTTCAAGAACCAAGGTACTACTGTATTTTCCTTGGTTACTTATGGTTATGCTTATGATTGGGTAGGGATTAAGGTTGTCATAGTTAGCGTTGGCATTTTACCCATAGAAATGAATGAGCGATCCCCATAAAGATATGTTTACTCGACGTGTGTGTGCGCGTGTGTATATGTGCTTGATCAGGCAAGAATGTTAATTTAACAATAAAATTTTGTGGTTCCAGAAAATTCCAGATCTGATCAACTGTAATGTGAAGGCATTTATGAAGGTAAATACTTATATACGACCATGGTGAATAGACAATGTTTATGACAGAACCGTGTAAAAAATCCATCTGTGGTTATGATTTTGTCTGAGTTCCTAAAATATAGTAGGTGTTGTACTGAAGGGAAGTGGTGTATCTTGAATTGCTATCACAGAAAAGCTCCCCTTCGACTATCCTGCTGGTCATTGGTCGTCCATCCTGCCACCCAGTCAGCTATTAAACATTATTGGAAGCTTGGTAGAATTTCTGCAGTCCTTTGGCAAAAAGCACATCATGCTCCACTGGGTGACTTAATGACTCCATTTAAGCAAAATTATCATTTGCACTTCCAGTGAGTTTATATAATTATTCATCATCTACGGCTGATAATTATTAGTTAGAACTTACTGTTATGTACCAAAAGGTAATGAGCATATAACCACCAATGGATCGTTATGGATTATTAATGGAATGACTAGGATTTACAAAAATTAGACTTGTCAAGATATTTATCAATGAGACAGATAATTACTGAACAAATCAACAGGCAGACATTAAAAGGCATATGGTTTTGACATAGTGGAATATAGATAGAATAAGGGATTTTTATGAAGAGACAGACCCAAGGAGAGGGAGCAAGTGTATGGTGTAGAGATATAAAGCGTTGGAGGTGATTGGATGGGAAGGATATCTACCTTGCGAATGATGCAGGGCTGCAAGCCAAGTGTTCACTGCTTTATATCATTTTTAGATTTAAAATTTATTGCTATGGTTGCTTAATGTATTAATCCTTCAGCCCTTGGGAGCACTTTAGGTATTGAGAACCTGTAGCCTAAAGAGGTCTAGTATGAGTGGCATGTTATCTCATGCAGCACAGAACTTCTCCTTCATTTGCCCACTTATGTCATCCGCCTCAGGTCTGCCTTAGTTATACACTCTCTGGGTTTTTTCCATAAAAACCTGCACATAAAAATACTATCAAGCATGAGAATGTTTTCATATATCCTACGCCAGACTTGTTATAAAAAAGACCTCTAAGGTAGAAGGGGGAAAAAAGTCATTTGTGATTCTTCTTGATGTCCCTTTCTAACAAAGCATCCGCACACATTTCTGACAGATATGAACAGCTACATCAATTTTCCAAACTTCTCGAGACAATCCGGAAACGAGTGTGTGGCTCAGTGTATTAAAGCTCGTGTTCGGTCGTTGGTTCAAATCTCAATGTTGGCAGAGGGATGTCACTGTCGGGCCCTTAAGCAAGGCCCTTAACCCTAAATGCTCCAGGAACTGGCTGACCCTGTTTGCTCAGTTGTATGTTGCTTCAGATGAAAGCATCTGGTAAATGAAATGAAAATCCAAATTTTATAAAAATTGACAAAAGCTAGATATATATCAGATATGCTGTATTTCTGTCAAATATGTCTAACGTGTGTTTTATAACCGTAGTACTGATGTTTTGTTCTACCATCATTTGGCAAACATATATAGAACATAATGTAACAGACACACATGCACATATATTATCCCACTCTTCCATTCCTTTTTATTAACAGATTATCCTCATGACTTTTCTGAGCCTGTCTCTGGAAGCATACAGTATAAGGCAACAACGCAATTACTAAAAACGCAAATGCTGCTAAAACACTGGGTTATATTCATGCACAAAAACTTACTCACATTGCCAGACATTAATCAGGCACCAGCTGCTGGAAGAACATCACAGGATCACGGTTGATTGGCTTGCCGAAGTGCTCAGGTTGTGCATGTATGTAGCTGGAACTAAACACCTTGTCGCCATTCTGCCACACTCATCAGTCTAAATTACCAGCTATTTTTCAAATGAAATTAATCTTTAAATCTTTGCTTCCAAAAGTAACCGGGATCTCAAGGTAACCTGACACTCGGTTTCAATCTCATTGTTCTTCACAGATGTGCAGGATAATCCTACCTGCTATGGTGAAAAGGTAACGCTTTATCATTTCTATCACTTATCATCCAGCTAAGTACAGTATACAGCGCAGGGTTACAATGAGCTATGGTGGCACAGGAGTTAGTGCTAATGTTTGGTAACCAGAAGGTTGTAGGTTTGAGCCCTGGTCTCTTCTGACCCCAGTGAAGTGTTCTTGAGCAAGACATTGCACCCCAAATTGCTCCTGGTGAGCCAGTTGGCGTCTTGCAAGGCAACCTCTGTCATTGGTGCGTGAATGTGAGGGAAAAATTGTGAAGTGCTCAAAGGAGCAGAAAACGCACTATATACATGCAATCCATTTTCCATTACACTGAGTCAGGGGACTATGCCAAGAGGCCCAGGACAGTCATGACTGGAATGCCAGTTCATCATAGGAAACACATACAAACAGGCATTAAGGAGATTGTAATCAGCCTGAAGCTGCATGTTTTTGGACTCTGGAAGGGAACCCTCATAACATGTATGCAGTAGAGGGATTCAAACCCAGGAGGTATAGAGCTACAGTGCATCCCACCAGCTCTCCATGCTGTCCATCTCACAGTCAAGCTATGATGAGGGACACTCATAGCTATTCATTATCATAATCATTACAGCATCCCATTGCATAATAGATCATTTTACTCATAGCAAACTCATAACATTACTGCTTTACGCATTTAAAAGTCTGTTTTTCTCCATTGTTTTTTGAAAGGAAGAAGGGGCTGATCCTGAACGTTTCCTCTGGTGTGGCTTGTTCACCCTGGCCCATGTACTCCCTGTATGCAGCGTCCAAGGCTGGTACCACAGCACTGAACGAACACATACATCCACCCTGTTAACTGTTCAAAATTAAGCTCTAAAAGATCATTTGTGCAGCTCTCTTTCCATATAAGGTCACCAGGTAATCTATGTCAGAAAGGACACTGAGCCAGGACAGGATTTGTAAACTACCATTTTAGTTAAAAAGACCTGAATTTCACTTCAGCGCTTAGTTCCTGCTGCATGCTAATTGGTCAGTCTGCTATAATCATGCAAGCCTCACTAATGTTAATGTGAAACAGCTGGATGAGTCTTTCAATCAAGGAAACAAACCAGTTAAAGCACAAGAACTGAAAAATTTAGCCAAACACAGGAGCCTTTCAGTATTAAAGTAGATTGTAAAACCTGAAGTAGCTCAAAGTGTCTTCCCGACATGGATTGTCTGCTCGCCCCACCAATACGGATACATGTTTGTATGTATGTGCATGTTAGTTATTTTTCTAACAAGATAATATTTTCAAATGTTGATTAACCTCACTAACTATCATCTTTGCCCAGGTGTTCGTTCAGACATTTTCCCGATGCCTCCAAGCTGAGTATAAAGCAAACGGGATCATAATCCAGGTACGGCAAATGACTGAGGCGTTGGTGTCTCCAGCAGTGACTGGTTCGAAAGAAACAAACTTCATCCGATACGATAACATGTTTTAAAACTACCTGCAGCTGCATTACGCATGAACTTCGAACATCTAATTTCAATTTAATTCGCCTTTTAGATTTCTTTAAGTATGTTTAATAGTATTTTTTTTGATAGGACTTCTTATTATTTACTTATTTGTTATTTATAATTATGCGTCTTACACAGACGACGAGCCTGTGCACTGCACAGGTTTCCATGACACATGAAGAGTTAGGTGCTCACAGTTACTAAGAAACGCATGCCAGCTTTGCATGGTGCAGACAGAAATCACTGTGTTCTGCGTTGTGCACAGTGTAACCCAGACTTTTCAAGACAAAATGCCTGTCGTTTCATACAATGTGTACATGCATATAACATGCTTATTATTTTCAATATCTCTGAAGGTTGCAGTTTCAAAACAGTTCTGCCCCCAGTTCAAACCCCCACATGGTTCTCTGTTTTTGGTGGCAGGATGATGGATGGACTGTTGGGTTTGAACAACCTTCTGCACTTCTGTTTTTATTCCGCATGACACAGAGTTAACACACTGTCAAGGGCAAGGACACCCCTAGTTATTTATTGTTGACCTTCATGCTTTTTATTGTTCACATGAGTTTGTTGCATTCATTCTGTCCATTCTGTTCTGTTCTGTTGAATTCATGTATCAAACCAATGTAGGACACTGCTGACAGATTTTATACGGTACAGCTAATGTGTTTGTGACCATGAATGCCACTTACAGTAATTGTCACCTAATCCACCGGTCTGAGACCATCTCATTCGCTGTTCAAGTCAATTTCAGAGGAATTCAAAATTGAAACTGGTATGATGGCAGAAAGCTGCCAGAGTGGAAAGAAAAAAATACAGTATTACATACATGCAGTGTTTTATATAGCTACTATTTCCCAGGAATAAAAGAAGGTCTTGTTTTGAACATTCTACCTTGAAAATGTAACAGGAATGATTGAATGTGACATATTTTCAGGAGAAAATTGCTAGCATCAACCTACCACTTGGCATATGGCCTTATTTAATGGAAAACCTATTAGTTATTCTTCACTCCTCCTGCAAAAGTGATGTGAGGTTTTTGCTTTTACTGATACACAGCAATTTTGTGATATTGTCAATTGCTGCTATATTTGTTAATTGCCACTCACTAAAGGATACTAACCTGGATTCCTTTATGCCATGTAATCTTATACTGCCATTTATTATCAGATTTTACTTTTAAAATGGCTGCCTTGCAAATTAAAATATCATATTTAGATTATTTTACATTATTGAGTTCTCTTCAGACTGATTTGGCACTTTTATAGGCAGCTGATGCAGGATGTGGTGTATTTAGCTAAATGGCTAAGTCCAGTAATGTGGTAAAACACTGCCTTGTATTGATAAGGGGCTCAGTGGGTTAGGGTGCTATACCTATGATCAGTCTGGGGGTTGGTAGGGTGCTGTACCTGTGATCAGTCTGGGGGTTGGTAGGGTGTTCTACCTATGATCAGTCTGGGGGTTGGTAGGGTGCTGTACCTATGATCAGTCTAGGGGTTGGTAGGGTGCTGTACCTATGATCAGTCTAGGAGTTGATAGGGTGTTCTACCTATGATCAGTCTAG
>JABFDZ020000044.1:27234980-27245817 GCA_019775955.2 Pollimyrus isidori | reverse complement strand
GGGTTGGTAGGGTGCTGTACCAATGATCAGTCTAGGGGTTGGTAGGGTGCTGTACCAATGATCAGTCTAGGGGTTGGTAGGGTGCTGTACCAATGATCAGTCTAGGGGTTGGGAGGGTGCTGTCACCGTTGGGCTCCAATCGCTCAAGGGACTGGCTGATCCTGCATTCTCTGTTATATTTTATGTTGGGTAAAAGTGCCTTCTAAAATTTAATAAATGAAAATGGAAACCAGGAGAAGACCCACTTCACTCGAACACAATTTGCTGGAATGTTTGCTGTATTGTAATAATTAAATTTTAAATGAAGGGGAAAAATGGTCTGGAGTGATGAAACAATCCTGTAAACTATAAAATAAAGGATATACAAATATATCAAGGCAAATCTAATATTTTAATTAGAAATGTTTAACCATAAATACCAATCTTACCCTTTAATACAAAAACTACATAGGAACTTCACATGAAAGAGCGTGTCTATGGGTGTGAACATGGAGTTCCACCTTGGCCAGTTTGGCAAAATCAACTGAAACTTATATTCCTTTCATAGATCATCTCCCTATGGCTTATTCCATAGTTCTTGTCAGACTGCTGTTGCTGTTTGAAACCATTCTCTTTTATGACAAAGGCTATGTTTCATGATTCAGTATTATTTTAGATCTATGTATGACTGTATGGGACCACAATACTTTTAATTGTAACTAAATGTTAGAGATTCCTTTGCTGCTTTAGGTGACTCTAAAAAAAGTTGATGCATGGAATCCTACAGGTACCTGTCCTTGGTCCATTTTGTTCTCTGTATTTGTCTGTCTGCTGCTTAAGCACACCAAACATAACATTTGTTTTTTTTCACACACAGGCAGTGACCCCCTTTGGAATATCCACATCAATGACAGGTTATCAGGACCCCAACATCATCACATTTACAGCAGAAGACTTTGTAAGAACATCCCTGCAGTACGTGACCGCAGGAGACCAAACATATGGCAGTGTCTCCCATCAACTCCTGGTAAAGTTATCTATCAGTACAAGATAAGGGTGCTTCCAAAGTCAAATTTGCATATTTCAAGTGTGGATCTTGAATAGAACAGCACCATTTTGTATGTTTGTTGTGTCCATATTGAAGTATAACTATTGTTGTTCCCACAGGGGTCAACCATTCAGAACATTCCAAAAAGTATCTTGCATAGTGATGTCCTGTTGAACAACTTGGTGGAATATGTGAACAAAAAAATTTCTATTCAGGAACAAAGAATGAATGTTCCAAAACATCAGAACTTGCAAAATGAGACTTAACTTTGGTGTCACTTTTGCCCAGAAATGCCACTGTAACACACATCAAGGCATATTTAATGTATTCTATGTTAAAAGTAGTCTGATTTCAGTTTTCATCTTTACTCTGTTATTTGTTTGATTTAAGTAACTTGTTTGAAATCACTTCTACTAAATAGAGTGTATATATGTATGTGTATGTATGTACAGACACATACACAAACACGATTTCAGATAGTCAGCTGTAATTTGATTTATTTAAAATTGTTCTCTCTTTGTCACAATGTTTCTTTCGATGCAGCTTTAAATGGTATTCACGTAACACACAATAAAACCTGTGTAGGAAGCCATTGGATACCACCAGCGTTGTTTCACTCACACAGATCAATGTCAATGTTTGTACATCATGATTTTATACCTAACTTTTACATCCATCCATCCATCCATCCATCCATGTTTCCTCTGATGTACTAACCTAACTGTGTATCTGTCTGCATCTACCCGCATTAATTCAGGACAAAACCAGAACACGTGTAGAATAGCAGGGAGCATGTGCAGGGTGCCTGGCTTAATATGTCTAGGAATTTTTTTTTTTTATTTAAGGTGTCAAATTATCTGCATTTGTACATTTTCCAAATCAAACAAACAAATCATCAACGGGGCTGGTTTCTTTAATAAGTGTAAATATTCATTATTAATTACATATCTACAAAACTGAATATTTCACTACGTTAGCTGACGTGCTCAAAGGTCAACAGGCACCCCTGGGATCTGATTCCGCTTCTCCACACCAGCTGCCGTGTTTCTCTGCTGTTTCCAGCCTCAGGACCTTATCCAGGCTTCCACCTAGGAAGTCATTTTCTTGACCCTCATTGATAAGAAATGACATTAGATGAAGTCAGCTGCAGAAATAACCACTGCAGTATTAACACTAAGGGAATGTTGCCAAATCTTACTGTATGTAGCAGGTTGTTCTATGCCTGGTTGCTTTTTAGCTTGAATGTGTTCAAAGTCATATTATATTATTGAAATACCTGTGATACATTAACCTGATAAAATTCTTCATGTTCCTGAAGCTTGGAAGTCTGTCCTGAGGACACGCACTGTCACAAGAGTTATACCTAACTTTCACATCCATCTTTTGATCCACCTTTTGACTGGTACCTCATGGATGGGATGTCAGTCCACACACTCACACACGCAATCACATGGAAGGGGAGAATTGATGTTGCCAACTGATCTAACTGCATGTTTTTCTGCATCTACCAGCATGACTTCAGGACATAACCAGAATAGGAGAATTGCAGGGAGAATGTGCAAATGCCACACATGCGCACATACACACAAACACACAGGTTTGTAATTATATCTTTGTGGGGACTCCATTCATTTCTATGGGGAAGGCTCTAATCGCAACACAATGACCTTAACCCCTACCCAGCTCGAACCATAACCATAAGTAGTCAAACAAAATACAAGACTTTTGGCATTCACAGATGCAGATCTTTGTGGTCCCCGCATAAAAAAAACAACTGGTTTTTATTACATTGTGGGGGACATTTGGTCCCTACAATGTTATATACAGTATATACATAATCCACACACACACACACACACAGACACACACACATACACAACAGTCCTTGAGGTGTGAAGCAATAGTGCAGCTTGTTCTCTGTCTGCTTGCTTTTGAGCTTAAACATGTTTAAAGCCATATGTTATTAGCAACACCCCTGTCATAGATTTACCTGATAAAACTGCTAAAGGTTCAGCAAATAAGTTGCTGATGCTGAACTCTTCTTGTTCCTGAAGAGCATTTACTTAAGCTAAGTTAATATGGAAAACCGAAGGAAACTGCATACACACACAGCGAGGGACTGGATTATTTGATTTGACATTGCCCCCCCATGGACGGGTTAGGCTATACTGCTGCTGGATGAGTCATTGTACTATCCTTCCTTATCAAAATATAATATTGAAATTAAAAATGTTATACTAACTATTTGCGTTCTATTGTGATGGAAAGCCTTCCGCCATAACTGTATTCCCAGAAAAAGGAAGGTCTTTTGTGACTCGGTGCTTAACTTACCAGCTGGCGTGCTGTTTTGCCTGTGGAAGTAAATGCAGCAATTGTTTTGGATCACAAGGACATTTGCTAAGGATGTCTGCGTCCAAAGCCGCACCCCCACCTTCCGGGCTGGAGATGCCCACAGAGTCCTGCTGGGCTCTGCTTGCTGGGTATTCACACAAATAATCTTCTGCCCCAAACTGGGAGAGTCTCCAGCTGAACCAGACAATGTGCCTACAGAGGCCAGGCACATTTTACAAACTACCCAGTGAATGAAGCCAAAGGTCAATTTTATGAAAGGCAAAGAGAAAACATCAAAATAAAAGTTATCATAGGCAGAAGAAATCATGTGACATCATCACATTACAGAAAACAGATTTATAAATAATTCATATGTATGTATTACTATTTAGTATCAGGAAGGAGCCCCCCTCATTTTGCAGTCTTTGGCAATTCAAGTTAGAAAATTAACATCAATGTGTGAAAGGTCATATTCTGAATTTGGTAACCAAGCCAGCTGGAATGGTTACAAAAGTTTGGGTTACAGATGTTTATTTACAAATTTCTCCTTTTCGGGAGACATAAGAGTGGGTTTGGACCGGACTGAATAGGCAAAACAGAAAACCAAGTAAACATAGTGATCATTTCACCAGCAAAACAAACAAAATTTCCCAGCACGGGACAGAGGAACCTGGTCCAATTACTGCAAAAAACAAATACAAGCACAACTATGTATAATTCTTGTGGGGAAAGAGGGGTAGATGAGACTCTTCACTGACGGATATGACAGAGACTCACTAGCTGGAAGCACACACTGCAGACTTAAGGTATCCACTGGCTTTCTTCAAATGTAAACCTGTCCAAATATAGATAAAATGGTGAAAGGTATCTAACCAGACCATGGTACTTTTCCATTGTTCAGAGTCCTGGGCTTTTAACTCCTTACGCCAGCTTATGCTGTACATCTTTGTGCACCAGCCTTGGATACAGAACGGAAACTCAACCATGAAATTCCAGTTTTGAGGACCTCTTAGCTGCAGCTAGGCCAGGACGGTTTCCATGTCAAATCCGGCATTTTACATGTATATGTATGTAAAAATGCCCCCCTCCCCCCACCTCAGCTCAAATTTTATCAGCAAGATTTTACAATACTGCAGAATACCCAAAATTACCCTGTATACCATATTACCTTAATACCAACCAAGCCTACTCACAACAGAAAGTTAATGATGAAGCCGGTCCACAGAGGTTTTGATTCAGGTCTGTACTTTTGTGCAGCTTAGCATTTATGCTGTTAGGTGTCTGCTTCTCCCTGTCAGTGGGCTTTGATCTGAGATGACTATTCCTCTTTGCAAATGCAGTTTATCTCAGTTTGGTATATTCTGTTCCCTCAAAGACGTGAAATACTTTTTCTGACTTTGCAACAGTTGCACCCGCACTCAGACACTCGACTTTTTGGCCTCTTTGGGGTACTTGGTTGCCTCATGTTCCTAACATGACATTTTTTTGTTCTTTTTTACCTAATATGGCCTCTGTTGCTGCATTTGTAAAATGTGATTCTGTGACTTTACACTCAAATCCATATTTCATGTGGAGTTTCCATTATTTTGTCCACTCCAGTAATCCTGTGTGTGACTGTCCTGGTAGAAGGTTACACAAAAGCTCAGTCCCAGAACTCAACCCATGGAATTTGGGAGCTGCTTATTTAGCCAAAGACAACGACAACAGATTATGCAAAATACATTAAAGGGAAAAAAACAAGATTGTTAATTGAACCTGCAATGATCTCATAAATGTTGTCAGTGTAGTATATTGTCAAGGCGTTCTTTCTTCTGCAAAATCTCACTAGTTTATCACTTTGGTATTCTGGTATTACTTAACCAGAATGCTGGTATTGAACCAGAATGACTCACTATAACCATCCACTGAATGTGAGAAAATATCCAGCCAGCACTGAAAGGGGGTATGATTTCTTCCTAGCCAGTACAGTGTTTGTTCAGTTTCACACAGTAAATATACAAATTGTGCATATTGACAGGTTATCAGAAAGCATTTTGGGGAATGACACACCCTGTTGGTGTAAGCAGTAATATCAGAATGCTATCCAGGCAGGGGTGTATGTTTGAATATGGGCGATATGGGGACATGGGGGGTTCAGGGCTGATTTGGGCCCTACCAATGTTGAAACCAAACCTACGCCCTTGCATCCTGGGTTGGGCATTTTGGTGTGTTGAGGCATCAGTGCTTGGAATGTGACAGACGTCTTTGCATAAAATCATTTGTTAATGTTAAATGCAGAGGGCGTAATAACCATAATGTCAGTTTTGCTTCTTCATTCTTTGCTTTTTAATTTTGCACGGGAGTCTTTAAAATAAGAAAAAAAAACTGCAAGAAAAAAAGAAATAGTTTGAAAACTTTTTTTTTGTAAATGTACATGTATAAAAGGGAATAAATAAGAACTGTGAGATATTAGTTTGTTTTCAGTCTTATACATTGCTTCTAATTGATTAAGGACATTTCGTTCTGATATTGATTTGCGTGTTTAAGAAACACTTCAATTTTAAAGATTTTGCGATTTTTTACGTATTGGACTGGAGTCCGCAGAATAAGGATAAAAACTGCAAGAAAAACAAACAAGAGAACAACCTTTTAAAACAAATGTAAATGACTAAAAAGAACTGTGAGATCATAGTTTGTTTTCAGTTTTATTTTGGTGAATATATTGTGTTTCACATTTTCAGTCGACGTTTTCAATGAACAATTTGAAATTGAAAAGTATTCTAATACTACAGCACCGCCTTGTGGGTGATAAGGTTTCATGCGCTTAGATACGGGTATGGAGTTCCATAAGGGATGAAATTTATTTGCTTTCTCGTAACTATAAATAGGCTATATTTATTATTTTCAGGCATAAATGGCCATAATATAAATGAACCACGTGTACTGTGGTTGGTTGCCTATTTTACATAACATTAAGCCCATAAGCCTATACAAAAATGATTTAAGCTGTTTTGGAAACGTAAAGCATTCATATGAAATTCATACAAGATCTGTTTATTTAATTCAGAAATTATTTTATAAATATTTTTATTGAAGGCCTCCCTTAAATTGCCACGATGTACATATTGCATGAACATATCAGCGATGGTGTCTCTTCGTACTGCAGTGAACACTGCAGAGGATCTGACTTACTCGTAAAAGCGCATGAGTTTGCAGTGCATTGAACACCCTATTTCATTTAAACCGCTATTTACCATATAATGGAGCCGAAAATCTTAATTAGATATGTACTGTATGAATATAGTGCCGCCGCAAGGGGACGCTTGTTGAAAGCGCATATGTTATGCAGTAGACATATAAATACATATAAACCGGTTTAAAATCAATGGCGAAAAGTAGGTTTCTGTAAGCAAACTATGTGACCCTCAGGCAGGTATCATGAGAAGCACAGGGGATTCCCAAATAAATGTAGTTATCAAACCACAAGCAGCAAATTTCATGCCTTTGTAGTTGACGGGATAACTATTAGTTTCAGCTCTAAAGATGGGTATTTTTTCACGGGAATTTCCAGTACTGCCTATGTGTACGTGGTTCATATTAATTATGTAGGGAAATCAAACTGTCAGTACTTCTGTACCAGGCAGCGATTCACTCATAAAAACATATTTACATTTTAAATGGTTATTGATAAAAAGATTATGCTCCGCAATAGTTCACTTTTATGTTTTACATTTGAACAATTTTCAATAGTATATAAATATTTTAATCTACAGCCAATTGTTTAAAACTAGAATAAATCAATAAAAAGAAAACGTTTTTTTTTCTCGATCTAATACATCTGGCAAACGTTTACCACCGCAATATCGGCATATTCGTTTCGGGATCGGCCGTGCGGAAATGCCCGCCCCCTTCCACTTAAAGACGCGCCTCTGTGACTGGCCTGTCTCAAGGCCAAATGTTTGTTGTTTAAATAAATGAACCGGTGAGCAGCCGCCAGTGAACCGGCCGTCATTCTCACACAGCAGACAGCTAGCAGCAGCGGCCACACAAGACGCTCCCCAGAGAGCCAAACAAGGACGTTCCTGAAAGTCAGACGTTTCAGCACGAAACACGTCCCAGAATGCGGCTGGCCGAGGACTAACGATTACTGGGATTGGAAGCTCATGGCGCTCAGGGTGCTTCATGCTGGATAAAATAATTACTGTTACTCAGCCTCCACGTCTCTGCCGTTGATGAATCAGTGATGTCAGTGGTGTTCTGGGCAATGTTGAATTCGAGGGTGTTGATGACGAGGAAGAAAATTCTCTGGATTCATGCCACATCCAGCATGTTTTAGATAAGCCTGAGGCTTTCTGCAATCCTGGATTCCAAAAATTTGGAACATAATGTAATTGGTCTTGGTTGGGGGCCTAATATTTTATGCTTTCATGGGTCCCAAAATTTCTAAAGACACCTCAGCCAGTACAGGATGGAATATACATAGAAGGTAATGTTTTAGAGCAAAGCTTTTGGTCATATGGTTGGTCAGAGTTGTTGGCATAGGAGAGAGTTTGATATTGAGATTGGGGGGGGCATCCTCTCACCACCCCAAAGTTCGTACACCCCTGGTCTGAGCCTTAAAAATGTTATGTGTCAGTAGTCATAATGAAAGCTTGTGTGAAATTTGTGTGAAAACAAGCTGCAAAAGTGAGCTGCACATAAACGTGACTCAGTATTTAGGCCAATTGACCTTATAAGAGCATAAATCCATCCACTCCTCCATCCAGCCATTTTATGATTGCTGATCCTGGTGAGGGTCATGGGGCTCGGGGCCTAGCCAGGATATACGTGGCACAAGGAAGGGGGCATCCTGGATGGGATGCCAGTCTGTCCACTGGGATAATGGTACTTCGGAAGCTCTGTGACATTTCTACAAAATAGAAGCAGGAAACAGCTGAGTCTGGCTTAGCTATTCACCTTGTCAAAAATAAGCAAAAGCATTGTTGGCATAAATGTTGACGATAAGAACGCAGTGAACAGTCTCGTGTTGCCGTCCAGGAGAGCCCACTCCGCCAGTAAGTGAAATGAAAGTGCACGCAGATGGAGGAACAGGCCAGGCCGGCATAGCGGCACTTCAGGAAAGAGACCCCTAACATAAACAACAGGCAGCCAATCAGCAGCCTCCTTTCTTATAGCACAGAGCCCCAAACGCATTAAACAAAGGCCAGAACAGCACGGATCTCTGGCACAGCAACAGAGAGCCGTTCCTGTGTTGCCTCTTTGTTTATGCTTATTTCTCAGTGCCTTAAATATTTACTTGAGGCTCAAAACTTTCCATCCTTTCTGTATTATTAAAAATGACCACTTAGGTTTACATACACGTACTTGACATGTAGCAGAGAGCCATGGTCACTCGGTGTTCCAGGAAATAGCAGCTGCCCTGAGAGGCTCACAGATGTGATGGCCCCATCTGCACTGATATTGGGGCTTGTGTGTTAGATCGCAGGCCCATCTACTGCATCGCCTTCCACTTGACTCTTTGAGAGTGTAACCCCACTTACTGTCAGCTAAATGTACTTCTCTTGCATCCTGATTGACATTGCATTAAAGAACCTAATTTTATATTTCTTACATTATATAAAGTTGAAAGAATATAGACAAAATATAGTTTAATTGTCAAGCAAAATATAGTGGCATGTCAGCTTGTTGTATACTGGATAAATGGTTATAAAGAGTGATTGATTGATGGATGGATGAATGGATGGATGGTGTCTATTTTCTCTTATTTCATAGCCCATGGCTTCAAACCTGTTAAAGAAGATGTCTTCTCATAGCACATACAGGGGCGGTACAGTGAAACTGAAACTCCTGGATTTAGACCACAATAACCTATGAGTATAGTGTAGGTCCTCCTTTTGTAACCAATACAGCATCAATTCAATTTGGGAATAATAAGTACACCCCGTCCAGGGTTGTTCCCTGCCTCGTGCCCGTTGATTCCGGGATAGGCTCCGGACCCCCCGCGACCCAGTGAGGATAAGCGGTTTGGAATATGGATGGATGGAATAATACGTACAGGTCCTGTAGTGGCCAGAGGGACCTTGAGCCATTCCTATTGCAGACAGTTGCCACTCACAATATGTGGAGGAAAGCGTTTCCTGACCTGCTCTTCCAAAACACTCTAGAGTGACTCAAAAATATTCAGATTTGGTCACTGTGCAAGCCAAGAGATGTTCGACTTCTCTCTCGTGTTCATCAAACCACTCTGTCACCAGTCTTACTGCATGTATTTGTGCATTATCATCCTGATACATGGTACTACCTTCAGGGTGCAATGTGTCAATCATTGGGTAAACATGGTTCTCTAGAATGGTTCAGTCGTCCTTAACAATGATGCACCCATCTAGAACAAGTAGTGGGCCTAGGGAATGCTATAATATTACAGTACAAGCCATCATTGATCCATTATTGTGCTGTATTCTGGGTACAAAACAGTCTGGCTGGTAAGGCTCTTTGAGGCTTCTCTACACCGTAACTCTGTTGGATGTAGGCAGGACAGTGAAGGTGGATTCATCAGAGATCAAGATTTGAGCTGCTAGCACAATCGAAACTGACACTTGGTATTGGACCTAGTGACCAAAGATTTGGCTATAGCAGCCCGCCCATGAATATTGACCCTGTGGAGCTCCTGGTGAACAGTTTTGGCGGAAACAGGAGAGTCGAGGTGCACATTTAAATCTGCAGTGAGTTGGGCAGCAGTGATTTTATGTTTTTTGGATACAATTTGAGTTAGTACTCAGATATCCCATTCAGACAGCTTCCCCTTGCATCCACAGTTACTCCTGTTGGACATGGTCCATCCTTCGTGGTGGGGTGCTGACATTACCCTGGATACTGTGGCACTCCATATGCCACAAAGACTTGTTGTCCTGGTGACAGATGCGGCAGTCACCAAGCATACTCTGATACAAATGAGGTTCTGCAGACTGTGCCACCTGAGGTGTTCCTTGCTTCAGCGTGGTCATTTTTAACAGATAACTGGTGCTGCTGCAGTGTTTGTTTGGCTCGATACCTGCAGCTCACCCCCCAGCGGACAAACGTCTGACCTAAATGGGCCTATAAATGTGAAACAGCATGGACACTATGGATCATGCAATTTTGTGCCAAGAGAAATGTTGCAGACTGTATCTGTAGCCTCAGGTAATCATAAAAAAGCAGGGAGATTATAAATATTTTTAAGGACACATTAACTGTTTATGTTTTGTAATGTCTATAAATCAGTCATCTTATCTCTCGGCGATTGGCAAACTATGTTGCGCTCAACAGATTTACGAGCAACAGTACTGGTGACTGACAAAACAACAGTTAATGTTAAACGGCCATAAAATCTGAATGGGTGAAACTAGAAGACAACAGAGGAGAGTAACTGAAAGCCATGAAAAAAAACACTGCAGTTCCAAGGCCAAATATGTGCTTCATCCACCCCCCACCCCCCCATCCCCACCCTCACCCTCAAACAGG
>JABFDZ020000044.1:27213092-27232768 GCA_019775955.2 Pollimyrus isidori | reverse complement strand
CACACACACACACACACACACACACACACACACACACACACACACACACACACACACACACACACACACACACGCTCACACACACACACACACACACACACACACACACACACACACATACATATGTGTGTACGTACACACAGACACACCCACAATGCATTACATAAGGCCCCATCAGCCATCTGTTCCAGACACTGTATCACATCATACCATCTTCCATAAAGGACCCCAGTTGGGGATCGTCGCGTCACATGCAGATTTTAAGTCTCGCAGATGTGAATTCTCACAAAACAGGATATGGTGGTGTGCATAGACACGGGGGAGGGGACAGATTCATTCACCAAAGTGCACGGCTTTTCCAGCAACCCTGCAGCCCAAGCTGCGATTGTACGATGAGAGCTGAAGACCCGCTAGCCTGCACCCAGATTTATGACATCAACATCTGATTCCAACGTGTTTTTCTTTTCTATTTTTTTTTACAGAAATCGAAGGAAACATATTAAAAAGCAGTTAGATCATGCTTGGAAGGTAACGTTTCATGATGTTTATCTGTGTATCCAAATGAATTTCCCGCAAAGCGAGCGATGGCACAGGCCAAAGCGCACAGCCCACACAGCTCACTAGGAGACAATGCACAGGCCAGAGCGCACAGCCCACACGCTCCCTAGGAGACAATGCACAGGCCAGAGCGCACAGCCCACACGCTCCCTAGGAGACAATGCTCAGGCCAGAGCGCACAGCCCACACGCTCACTAGGAGACAATGCACAGGCCAGAGCGCACAGCCCAAACGCTCGCTAGGAGACAATGCACAGGCCAGAGCGCACAGCCCACACGCTCGCTAGGAGACAATGCACAGGCCAGAGCGCACAGCCCACACAGCTCACTAGGAGACAATGCACAGGCCAGAGCGCACAGCCCACACGCTCACTAGGAGACAATGCACGGGCCAATGCACAGAATGAGGTCCAGTTCACCGAGTTCTAAAAATGGACAGCTGACCATTGAGGTGTCACTTTGGGTAAAACATAAAAATGAATAAGTAATGAATAATTGATCAATTAATTTATGAATAATTAATATGAATTATTAATAGATTTTCAGTCCTTCCTGGGGTGTCTCTGCTTGTCCTCCAAGCTCAGTGGAACAGGCCTCAGTTAATAGGCTGGGCCCCCGCTGACAGCCTTCAGCGATCCACCGCAGACCCCTATACCACGAACCCTGATACTTTCTGAACGCCCCCTTACATACCCCCACCCACCACAACCCGTCACCGCACCCCACCCCAAGAGAAATGGGAAGAAGTGGGCTAGTGAATTACAGGCATTGGGCGGCCTTAGCCGGCCCATCTGCAGACCACCTACAGAAATCGCCTTTAAATTGCCTGACATCGGATACACGGCCAAGCGCTAATGCAGCCGCCAGGTCTGGCTGACGGTGCTGCAGTCGGGTCAATAACACATGTTAATAATTGACAGGAATATAGAAAATATTTCCATACTTTTATCATGGGTCCTCATTAGCCTCATTGCTGTTGCATGAAGTCGCTCTCAAATAACAAGACACAACATGAGCATTAGGTATGAAAATGTGAGAAAGACGATCTCTAGATAAATAAAGCTAGGAAAGCAGAGTTTGGCTCCATGGCTTAAGAATTGTTAGGGCAACAATGGCACTGGAGTGCTTCGAATGGTTGCTAAATTTATGAAGCGGATTCTTATTAGCGGTAGTCTTTCCCTAGACCTCTGGTTATGGACTGAGACCAAATAAATGAGGGGTAGGTCATCGTTGAAGTATTCGCCACTGTGACATCACTGTCTCGTCCATCTGGTTCTAGAACTTCTGTTTCTAAGCAGCCTGTGGCTGCACTGCTCATTCTCACAGGGTTCCAGCTGAGAGCCAAACGCTATGGAACGCATTGAAAATGACCCGTGCTACATTTTACGGTGTCATTCAAATGGACATGGAATGGAGGGGACTGTGCGTGTCCCGACTCATTGCGTAAACACATTTGCAGACGCCGCCGGGGATCTGAAAAGATGTTACAGCCGTCGCTTGGAGTAAAAACCTTCTGCTAACCTCTTGAGTTTATGACTAAGGAAAATATCTACTGTGGTTTCGAAACCCCCTTTTATTCCTCGCGTTCGCTCTAACCGAGAGCCTGCATCTGCGTCATCCAGAGGCCATTATAGTTGAGGCTGAGAAAATGGATTCATCCAGGCTAGCTGGCTGCATAGGTACTCCCCCCCTCTTAAAAAAATATATATCATCACGAGAATAATAATAATAAAGATGTAGAGCAGGGAGGAGGCTGCATGGCACAGACTTTGTTCTTAATTTGAAGGCCAGACAGCAAAGGGGCGTTTGTTGCATTGTTGGAAAAGACCTTGGCTCTCTTGCTTCAAGTCAAAATCAAGCTGTACAAATGTTTAGCTTGTAGGATCTGCCAAACTAAAAAGTTAGTTGATTTGCTTCAAAAAACCGTTAGGATCAAAATATTAAGAAAAAAAAAAATCAAAACCCACAACCAGCTAGAAAGTGTGATGCCCAGAGGTGACAAAGGGGATTAAAATGGCCTTTCTGAAAGGACTGGGTGCTGAGTGTTACGCCAGTGATGAGAGACGGACGCACTCCACCTGCGTGTGATGGCTAGGACCACACACAGAGGCACGGTGGAGGGGGGGGGCAGGCGCGGGCAGAGTAAGCCAGAGCGCCGTTAATGCGCTTGTGGGGGGAAAAAAACCCTGCTGACAGACGGGCTAGTGAGGCTCGCTGGGACAGGCCCGGGAACACGGAGGATCGCGCATGCGTGCTTGTTAACGTGCTGTTAAAGCCCCATGTGGTGAGAGATGCAGATTACACAGATTCCACATGTCTGGGTCAGACACACACACACACAGATTTGTACAGAAGCAGCCCCAACCATACCCATAGGTAACAACAAAATATGAGACTTCTGGCATTTTTACCTTTTTGATTGCATTCACAGATCTTCGTGGGGACCTGAGAAATGGTCAACCAAATCTACACACACTTGTGTTCCGACCTGTGCCGATTCACCACTGCAACCGCAGTATGATCCACTGCCTGGCTACAGACTAAACAAGCGGTGCCAGATGAAGCTTTCCAATGTAGCAAACTTCGTACCCACCTGTGGGGCCAGTGAGGGGGGGCTCACTCAGCCAGACCCAAAAAAAACATGTGCACACAGCCCCACGCTTTCCACCTCTGCTGGACGTGGGCCGCCGTGAAACTCCTTGGCAAGGAAGAGTGGCTTTTAGGAGCGGGTACTGCTCTGGGGGGGGTCACTCCCACCAGTGGAGTGTGAGATGTGCAGGCAGTCGGGCCACCATAAAACATGCCACTGTGCTCTGAGGAGAGACGCTATGCGTTATGTCTGCCACAAATCAGGAGATACATCTGCGTTAAATCTGTGTAGCTAGTGCCGTGCTCTTCATGTCCCAGTAATGCGGATTAGCCAGCACAGAATGGATTATTATTATTTGCCAGTATTAAATATATAGGCAGTCCCCAGGTATGGAACGTCCGACTTACACAACTCGTACTTACCAACAAACTGCCATAAAGCCTATTATGTACAATGTGGAGATTCCATCTAAGTCATTTATAGTACATTAATAATTTAGTCATACACACACACACACAAACAAACACATGCACACAGGCTTGTAACGTAATTATATCTTTGTGGGGACTCTCCATTCATTTCTATGGGGAAAACCCTAATCCCAAAAATGGCAACCTTAACACCTACCCAGCCCTAACCCAAACCATAAGTAACCAAACTAAATATGAGAATTTTGCCATTTTTAGTTTTTGATTGCATTTACAGATCTTTGTGGGGACCTGAAAAAGAACGTGGATATAATATAAACCTAATCCACACACACAGGCTCGGACACACAAAAAGCATGCTGGGTGAAAAATGCTGCCATTAACAATGATCCAGTATAGTTTCCTAAGATGAGACCCTTCCTCAGTTCTTCTTCAGTCCAGGGTGACAAACACTCCACAATCCGTACCCACAGCTTACACAGAAAGCTATTATTTAATTAATCTGCCAGGTATGTGAAGCCTACTAGGAATTTTGTAGTTACAAAGTGTGTGGCACAGAGCAGGTAAAATAAAACATAAAAAATCTATAAAATATACACAAAGTGCAGCTCCATATAAGGTAGAAGGTAGGGAGACTGACTGACTGTGGCAGGAGGGATACCACTGTGGATGGTTCTGATAATATAGGTGATACTGCTTTAGGGAAGAAGCTGTTGGCCCATCTCAGTGTCCTTGTCTTTAGCGCACTAAGCCTTTCGCCAGAAGAAATAGGATCAGGAGAGGTGGGAATGTGCAACATTACCTTGCTGGCGTGCTTTAGAACCCTGCTGTGGTAGCTGCCCTGTAAGGAGGGCAGATTGCAGCCGACGTTTTTTCCTGCAGTCCTAATCACCTTTTGTAGGCTCACTACAATTATAATTTAGACATTACTTTGCCATGTAATCATAAATACTGCTCAAGATAAGCAGCAGAAGAATGGATGGATTACAATGAGACAATGAACACCTCCATCAGGCCTCATTTTTCGGTGAATTTCACATCATACACAATTTCATACAATTTGAGACATGCTACAGTTTAAAATCCCTTTCTATCAGCATGGAATATTTCAAGGTCAGTGGTTTACGGAAGCCTTAACTTTTTATAAATAAAATAGAGACCAATCCCTTAAATTGTAGACAAACAATCCACCCCCAATTGTGGAACATTTAGCATTCAATCACTGAAAACTGTCAAAAACTTAAACATGATCTCACTGGGACAAAATCGAATGTGCCAGACAGGGTGGTTCCCCTTTAACAATTCTGACATGCTTGCAAAGGTAGTCATATTAATATTGGAAGTGATTAATGCACAACGGAAAAATGCTTAATGTATTATATGGGAACATTTTGCAATCATAACAAATGTCAATATAACATGTCGACCTTAGTACCTGTTTATGCAGTGGGTTTATGAAGTTATTTCTTTATTATTAAGAGGAATCTTCAAATAAAATCTATTAAAATGCTGAGTGAAAAAGGTGTTATTAGATGGTGTCAGACTACCTAAAACATCTTAATTAGTACTTAAAGCAGTAGATGTCATAACCTAAACAAAAAGGGTGCAGTGCTCATTTTACATAATTTCTGATCCGCCAAAGCCTTGAGTTTAATGACTCATAGGCCTGGTGTTAATCATGGATGTCAAATCACAGACGGCCTACTTCTCTGTTAATTTAATTGTGACAGGGTCTGACAAGAACAGGAAATGGTGAGCGGACACACAGAAAGACCGTCTGCTCATCAAAACGTGTAACTGAAGAAACGCACAACGTTGTCAAGAGACGGCTGTAGGTAAGCAGGTTGCTCTGTAAACCTCCAACACAGGCATTCGTGCCTAAGGGTCAGTCAGGCGGAGACATGCTCCAGACATCGGGTGTGAACGGCTCCACGTGCGAGAGGAGGGCCTGATCACAGTCAGAAGAGCAGCACCCATGCCACGCTTCACATCAACACTCAAAAAAAGAAAAACAACTACTGAAAAATAATTAGCTAAAACCACAGGCATGTGTAACTGGAGACTCATTAGTGATTTTTAACAAGACTGTTCAGATCTAACCACCCAGCGTAGGGGCCAGATTCAAACCTAGGACAATGAAATGGGGTGCCGGACACCGCAGACTGTGTGTGGCCTTCAAGTGTAGGATAACCCAGAATGACCTACCCCAGCAGGTGGTGTGCATGTGCTGAAAATGGCATATATCAACACCACGGAACAGACTAAACCTTAGACTGAGGTCTAAACAACCGTCAGAGTCCCAAACAACCTTACGAAAGGACAAATGTGAATACAAGCACAAAAAAAATACAAAATCACAGTCAACGGTTATTTTAATGGGAGGCCAGATGACGCACAAATCAGCCTGCACACCCATTTCTGTCCTTTACTGTTTTGGAGCCACAAGGAACAAAAACAGGATGAGTTACAAATTCAAAATTTCATTTGTGTTAAAATGACTTTGCATATAAAAGCCTGGTAAATAAAACCTACTGAGTACAACATTCAAGTTTCTGAAAGTCCTTCCCTCCCCATCATCATATATAAAACTCCGTAAAACCTGAAGTCCTTTAAAAGCTAATATGCATTGGTATGTTGTGTAACCAACGGCACTCGCTAATCATTTTCAATAAATAACTGCAATGTCGCCAACCTGCTCGGCAATACATTATTACACAAAACTTTATAATTATTAAAATACCCAAAAGAACTCCTACTGCTTCCATAGGAACTTTTCATTTTTCCTCCAGAGCTGGGAGCCATCAGCTTGTTTGCCATTCTTTGCTCTGGCAACTACATTAGTATTGTTACATATTTTTTCTACCTGAGACGGATCTGTCAGCTTGTCGATGCACTCCTCGTCTCCTTCGCTGAGGATATCCCAGACGTCTTTGCGGCGAACTTTTGCCCTCTTGGCGTGACCTGAAGCATGTGACGGGGAGAGGCCTGTGGAATGGTCGACCCTGGTCTTTCTTTTAAAGAGGTCATCCAGGATGGAGGTGTCTCCTATCAAATCTGACAGGAGGGGTACGTGGGCCCTCGGTTCGAGGCCAGAGGAGGAGGAGGTCACTGGTGCTTTTCTATTCCTCGGTGGTAATGCCCCCCCAGGCATGGACACATGCTGATCCAGCACAGGGCTTTGGCCTTGGAGGTTGGAGGCTGGGGCGGCTTTGGTTTCATCTACATACAATTTATCTGAGGGCTCGCCTGTGGCGTCACCCCCAGCGGGGGTGGGGCTGTTCATGTTCACACTGGGGTCTTTAGGGGCCCCACTGCAAGGCAGGATCATAACCCCCTTCTTTTCCTTCATTCCCTCTGAGAGTTTCTGCTGCGCCGAACTTGATGTCTGGAAGTTAACCCGGGATTTGGATTTGGACGCCGGCCTGGAACTCGTCCGTGAGGAAGATGAGGCCGGCTCTGGCCTAGCTGACATGGGGGGCTTGGGTTGCTGTGGTACCGAGTCCTGAAATAGCTTGGGGAGGAGGGCCTGGAGATGGGGGTCCCGGGACCTGTAGAAGTCCTGAAGCATGAGCTGCCGCCTGCTGGAGGTGCTGTTCAGCACTTCCTCTGCAAAGGCCCCCACCGAAGAGGCCTGGAAGTATGTGGCCATATCTGCTAGCTGCTTCCTGGAAGACAGGAACATAGCAGCCAAGTAACAATACTGACATTATGACACTTTCCGTGAGATCACCAAACATGACAGGGAAAAAGACCTTAATTCACCAAAGCACCCAGTAAGCAAGTAAACATAAAACTTCTGCTAAAATACTTCAAAGCATCTTGACTTTGTAAGTTATTATGAGGTGTTACTGCCACTTGTGGGTTTTGTAGGGAAAACAATAAATAAGCAACGGTAATAAAAATGGTCTGGTCTCAGACTTAACTGAACGGCAAATTTAACTGGGAGAATAAACGTGGTCTTGAGCGAAACGCCACACTTTTTTTTAATTCAGGATGGTTTCAGGCGAAGCGGGAGGGGGGCAGCTGGGGGGCGTGAGACGGTGCGGTCGGACCTCACCGCAGCCCTCGGCTGGAGATCCGGGCCCGAGTGGGACGGATCCCTGGGCTCCAGAAAATCAGCCGTGGAGGGATGGAGCCAAACGTGGCATTTTTGGGGGAAAGGACGGGGCGCTCTGGGGTGGTCCCTCCCCCAGGACTGGGGTGGGGGGGCTGTCCTCCACAGCTGTGGCTGGGACTGGCACGAAGCCCTGGACTGGTGGGAATTTCCTCCCTGGGCCCTTTCACGTTTTCTTTTCCCCTTTCTTTTTCTTAAATATATAATTAGAGGATGTGTTTGGTAGATGCTTTTTAAATCTGGTTTTCCTCTGAGGAGGTCCTGTCTGAATACACAGGAGAAGGCCTTCAGCCTCTGCTGAACACGGGTTCAGCTGAATTCGTGTCATGCTTACACGGTTATGGTCTGACGGAGTCTGTTTCCCACATTCAGGCAGTGAGCTCTCCAGTGTTCCCTGGAGAGAGCCAGTGTGGGACTGGAGGAATTTTGGTCCGGGAGGGAGGGGAGTTTATATGAATGTCTGCTTTCAGGTGAGTGAGGACCAATAAACTACTTGTCCATTTTAATATAGACAAAAAAAGTACAAATGGAAACGTATAGGTGTCATGTGACCTGTGGGCATTATTCATCTACAGTGCAACACCCCATTCTCACCTGCGGAGGGCGTTAGGCGTCTGACCAAAGATGAAGGTAGCACTGCGGCCCCGTAGCACAGTCTGGAAGGTCTGAGAGACTGGGTGTTTCACCGAGGGCCTGGGATGTTCCACCGCTGCTTGTTGTCCCCCTCTCTCTTTGGCGGGACTAGGGGCCGGTGGCGGTGTATCTGCCGACAGCGACTGTAGTGTGCACATAAACACGCACGCTCTGAAAGCCCTTCACACAATTAACGGCGGCAAGCTCACCAGGCCCGGCAGCTGCGGACTCACCTCCAGGCTCACCTCCAGGCTCACCTTCAGGCTCACCTCCAGGCTCACCTCCAGGCTCACCTCCAGGCTCACCTACAGGCTCACCTACAGGCTCACCTCCAGGCTCACCTACAGACTCACCTCCAGGCTGTCCAGGAGCAGGTTGGCTGGGGCCTGCGTATTCCTCCCATACTGGAAGACATCCCGCATGGCAGCGCGGCTCATGCGGGCCTCTGTCCTGCTGGAACCCACAACACGCTGATTGGAGTGTGTGTAAATGACCTCCTGCACTCCCCCTAGAGGAAGAAAGAGTGAAGTGAGGATTTTACTTGTCCCTTTGGGTGCAGTTAAGCATGGTTATTTGGCCTGAGTAGGTAACCCCTAATGAACCTATTCTGGGTGCACTGATCATCCAGGACCCCATCCAACAATGATGCCCCATCTCCCTGAACTGAACTGCTTCTTCCCTACCAGCCTCCCTGCACTCGTAGACCCTCCTCCTCTGGCTCTCTCCTCGTCCCCCTCCCAAACTCCATGGCTATAGGGGCTGTGCATTTTCCCCTTCAGCTTCCCCACTTTGGATCTCCCTCCTCACTGCCATCCATCTATCAATCCCTGTCTCTGTCTCAGGTTTTAAAATTAAACTAAAAACTTTCTTGTTTGCTCAAGCATATAACCTTCTCCATCCATAATGTTTTTTTTCGTTTTTTTTTAATCAATTCATTCTATGTAAGCGTCTCTGAGACCTTGAGAAACACTATAGAAATAAAATGTATCATTATAATTAAGGGTTTACTCCAGCCTTATGGTATCTAATGCCCAAAACAGGCTTCTAGCCTCCACACAGGAAAGACCAAGAAAAGTGGCAGCTGGATGGATGGATGCATTATTGCACATTACCTAACAACTTATCGATGGTCCCCACTCTGGGCTCCAAGCCTGGCTGCCCCCGCTGCAACAAGGCCCCTCTCTCCTTCACTTTTGTGTAACTGCCTACGTCACTGTTCTGGCTCCAGCTCCGAGTTTCATCCCCGGAATCCCCAGAGCGGGTCGTGATGCCGTAACGGGCAGAGCCGTTCGAGACCTCTACGTCATCCGACTCGTCCGTGTCACTACCAGGAACCGGTGAGCTGCAGCTCTGGCGTCGGATCGTGTGTGTGGCATGCCTAGGGCTGTCTGAGGGGGACCCGGACCCCAGGGAACCCTCAGAGTTCACAGCTTGGTCCGCTCTCGACTTCCTGCACGGACTTGATGACTGGGCTTTCACGCCAACATCCTTCTTCTCCCCTCCCATGGCCTCTTCCTCAGAGTCACTTGAAACAGTCCAGTTGTGGCCTGTCTTGTGGGTGGGCGGTCTTTCCAAATGAGGAGACATGGCGTTCTCGTCTGGCGCGCTCTCCTCACTCTCACTACCGCTGCTCACCCTGGTCCCTTGGAGCAGACTGGACAGCCCATGGTGGAGAAGGCTGAGCCGCTCTGGGGAGGCCCCGCTACCAGGGTGTAGCTCTTCATCCCTACGGGAGGATGGTGGGTTCCTAGGGACATCATGTCCGTCCTCATCCTCACTGGCACTGCTGAAGTCTAGAACACCAGCGACCCCCTTAACGGCTCTGTTTCTGCTGTCGCCGTTTACGGGGCCTTTTCCAGGCTGCCCTTCAGGTGCCTGATGAAAAGTTAAAGCATCATGCCACTTCACTAATAAAGTGCCATCATGAAATCCATTACAAAAAAGAAATCGGCTAAACAAACAAATGCAAAAAACGGCCCCTTATGGTTATATACAATACGTGGGGTGGTAATGATGTCCATATGTTTCCTATGAGGGAAAAAAAATGTGTTTCACATGGGAACAGAGATGCTGTAAACAAAGAAGAGGATGATGGGAAGAGAAAGGGATGGGAAAGGAGAAGTGCTCCGGCCACGGGTCGCTAAGCAGGTAGTTACTCACGCTCCGCACAGCTCCCTCCATGGCGGCCGTCTCTGCTGTTAGCATGCCTGCCTCCAAGCGTCCTTCTCTCTGCAAAAAACACATGCAAAACTCACACCATGTTCATCTAAAGCAAAGGGGTACTGGCTGCAGGGCCAGAACACGGGCAGGACATCCCTGCCTTTAGCAAAGCACCGACACGGCCTGCCAGTGGCCCTTTGGGACGGCATCGGCAGGGTCTGAACGAGGCCTTTCAGGAAGCACACAGGACCTGTCAGCATGTCCAAGTCTGGGGGAAACTGTCAGAAGGTGAACTGTTCATTTTAATCATAAACCATCTCTGATAAGTGGGCTTTAATGTCCCATTAACAGCACAGTTACAGCATTACAGAGTTCGGGGGTCCTAAGACTTTGAGATCCAAAAAGCCCCAGATACTGTTTTCAGTTGGATAGGGACGCCCAGGGCGAGGGCATCCTCTAGGAGCGCTCCATATGTCACTGCCCCCCCCTCATCGTCACCTCGAGGATCTGCCTGGTGAGGCAGGCGCCTTGGGTCTGCAGCCGGAAGAGGTTATGCATCCCGAACAGCTCCCCGGTGCGTCCATCCGGCCCCTGCACAGCCTCAAAGTACCTCCTGGCGTGCTCCTTCCCCACCACGGCCGACTCCAGTTGCTTCATTACAAAACATTGGGGGGGGGGATGATCGTGAGGAAAACAGGAAAAACTCCACCACACACCTATGTCATATTCCCAAGAGGGGAAGCAATGCTCATGCCAAATGAAGTATTTTAGAATACTTTTTATATGGTATGATTATGGAAAAGCAGTGGAGGGGAACTAATTTGGGCAACATGTCGCATCCAGTGTTTCATAAATCGTACAAACAATCCAGGTCGTGCGATCTATAAAACGTGTTGATCTCGGTATATTTTAGGATAAGCAGACTGTTATGGTTATACTATGGTTACACACAAAGCAATTAAAAAACAGATGTGGCCCAACGAATTCAGTGCAACTCAGGCTGCCAAGGTTTATACGGTCACAGAAAGAGCGAGGGTTTGACATCCCAGGCCTGTATCACTAATGACTGGCTCAAATGTTATTATAAGTCGGAAACTTCACTGTGTAATTACACTTTAGCTTAATTATTTAGCACTGTGTTGCTTCCAGCATTGTGTAATGGCTCTGTGGACAGTGAAACAGCCGGCTGAGATCTTGTTACAAGGTCAGACACTAGGTTAAAGAGGCAATTGTGGTTTGGGTTACCTTGCCTAACCAGGGCGAGCCATAAACTTCACATTAGTAGCTTTACAACGTTAATTCCTGATAATTAAATTGGAGGTGCAATGTAATTTGCCTTTGCCCAGTAAGCATTTGTTAGATTACTGCTTTGCTGCCTGGAGTCAATGTACTTATGTGACTGAAAATGCTTATATAACAACTCACGGCAGATGACACAGAGAGGATTCATGCAAAGCCTACACAGGTACAGAAAGGTCACACCACGTACCTGCTTGTAAACCTGCCTCAGGTAAATCACTTCTTCAATGGTGCCTAGAGAAATCAGTCTGAGTACAGTGACATCTCGGTACTGACCAATGCGGTAAACTCTGCAATGGGACACATACAAGGAAGAAGTTGTTAAATATAATACATATCGCATCTTATTTAAGTCTTCATCCGTCAGTGTCTTGTGCGTTTCGGGGGGGGGGAGGGGGGGGGGCACACCTGTCAATAGCTTGAAGGTCGTTGGCAGGATTCCATGTCGGGTCAAACAGCACCACAACATTGGCCCCCACAAAATTCAACCCTAGTCCACCAGCCCTATGAGCAGAAGATCAAGGAATTGTCATTAGAGTACAAAAGTGAACCATCAGCAGGTTTTTACAAATACAAACATACCTCCGTGCAGACTACACACTACAGTAAAGGACCTTTTCCACCGCAATAAGTGCCGTACTTTTGGTATGTCACTTTTGGTACTTTCACTTAAGGCTACCAAATATGTTCATTATTAAAGTTATAAAGTTGTCTGCCTCCTACCATAGAATTTCCAACAGTGTTTGAGAAAATATTCAGTCCTCAATCTGGGCTTATTCTACGCTTATTGATAGTGCCAGTCAGTGTTTTTGAGTGTATAAGGCTTGTTGAGACCAGTGTTGTTACAGCAAAACAAAACTAAAAGGAAAATGGACAGCAAATTAAAACAAATCATTAACTGAAAAACTAAAACTACAGTTACCACAAAAATATGTTAATCTTGAAAAAGCCCTGCCCAACCACCGTCATATTACCTAATTTAGCCATGGCATCTCTTCTTTTAAGAAGTTGTGGCTGCTGATTTGTCCCCTTCTTCACCGCCACTTAAGTGCTTATCACTTCCATAATTTACCCAAACAATAGCATGTGGCTCTGCTAACCCAAGTCAATAAGCATGAGGATATGCCACATTTATACAGATCACTAACTTTTGGAGGTCACAATATGCATCTCATTAAAAATTTAGCCATACTACTACTCTGCTTATGGAATTATGGCCGAAAATGTCTGTATAGTCCCGAAAACCCAGCTTCCATGAGGTAAAGCCCTGCAATAACATACGGTTGTTTGTTGTCAAAATAAAATTAACAAACGATCAATGTGATTTTCTGGAAGAAAATGAATCATTTAGATCAGTAAAACAGCCGACAGATTAAACAGTAGAAAAACAGTCGTTAGTGGCAGCCCTACTTCGCTTTTTTACTGACTTCCAGTCCAGTTTAGTTGCAGTACCAAAAGTGCCACACCAGGTACTACTTCTGTACTTTGGGGTTAGACCTGAAATGCTTTCTTTGTCAATTGGTTATGTAAATAGCCTGTCGCCGAAACAGAATAGAAATGGTCACTTGAGAGTTGTTACAAACTGACAACAATGATAAACAAAGTAAAAAAAAATAATGCGATCTGGTCGGAAGAACAGCTACAACAAAAAGGTTCGGATGTCATGACAAGAAATCTACAAAGTATTTTGTTTAATATACTGTTATATGTGTCCTAGAGATGTAATTTTGTTGTAAATATAGCAATGCAATTTTGTTTTAATAAATACTGGAGTATTTATAAAGCAAAAAATGAGTCCATAAATTCCTCACAAACCCATCCTCGACTGACTTAAACAACAAGGATGAAAATTATTATGATTGTCTCAGAGAATGCATGCAGTGCTCATGCAAAAGCAGTGGAGGTTAGCCTGAAACTGATTTTTAAATATAAATTAACAGGAATAGTAATTAAAATTTCAAACCTTGCTAAGTTGTTTTTCCTACGAAAGAGTAACAGACTGAAAATATTTTAGCAAAACTTTAACCCCCTGCATTATAACGTCCGTATACAGAACTGAAAGAAAAAGCTTGACCTTAATCTAACTTACTAGCAACATAAGAATTACATGTACCTAACATGCAATGTTTGTATTAATATTGCACATCGCCAAGCCATATGATATGCTACAGGCATTTTTGGAATACAGTACAAAATACCCCACTTCGCTCTGTGATGTCATTTGACGGCAGTACCAGTTTTACACCAGTGGAAAACCAATACCTTGAAGTACCATACTTTTGGTACTTTCTCAAAGTACCAAAAGTACGGTACCTGGCGCGGTGGTGACTGTGTTGTTTCTCTGATAGGCTACATGCCCTTTGACTACTGCTGAAGCCTCACATGGTGGACACCAGGCAGATGTTGATATCCAGCGAACTGTTGAACTCCTTGACAATCTTCACTCGGTCCTTACACCTGGTGGCCCCATCCAGCCTTCGGAACTCCAGCCCAGCTGCCATGCAGTAGCTCTCCAGGACATCCAGGAGCTGGAGGAAAAGCGTGTGTTGAAGTTGCCGTAAACCTTTAGCTGCCGGGGAGACCCAAGTGTTCCCTGCCTTAAAATGACACCCATCACATGACTGCAGAATTTATATCCATGCCTGCATTCAACAGAATGCTTTCTTACTTTGACAAACCAAAATTGCACAAGTGTACAAAGTGGACGACATACATAAATAATAGTAATAATAATAATATCACACAAGACACTGTGGAAGGTGCATATTCAACAGAAATACACATATGCCAGAACCTCAACACATACACCCCCTCGCACTAAACCCCCAATCCCACAATGCCTTTCACATGTGTTCAGTTCGCAATGCTAAACTAGGCATGCCGAGGCAGAGCATGGCAGCCTGACGTCAGCAGATCCGGCCCACCATGCTCTCTCTCGCAGAGCCTTGTGGAGGGCAGTAAGCCACAAAGAGACCACCTCAACTGCACAAGTGGCACACTCGCCTTGGTGGACAGAGAGAAGAGCAGCACTTTATCCTTCTTCTGTATGTAGTGATTCAGCAGGCTCTGCAGAACCTGTGTGAGGCAAGAGTGGAACAACCAAAACTTTTCTCAAGTTATCAAACAAAACATACTGCTGTTTGCATTATACTGCAGTATAAAAGAGATCAGGCATATTTTAAATTAATCAAAAATGCAAGCCTACAAAAACAGAAAAGTCACCACATTCAAGATGGGTGGGTACATTATATAAATAAAATCCTCCATTATAAAATAACTGTACACTAACAACATGGATTGATTTTTTTTCCTGAATGGAATGTGGTTAAATTTCAAAGAAGTGTGACGGGCAGCAAGATTTTGCTGAAAAGAAAAAACAAATATGATTAGGAATAACAAGGCTCAGAGGCAGCGGGCCTTTGTGCTGGCAGTGCCCGTGCTGGCAGTGCCCATGCAAGCGTTATTACTGGCTCACCCCACACATCCCGAGATACGAGCACGAATGGAGGTGCCTTTGACAGGCCATAAACCGCAGCATGCGGGGGGGGGCCCCGGTGATGAGGGTCCACATGTGCACCGTAGCACGGGCTTAGGAGGGAGATTATAGTGGGAACACGAGCAGGATGTTCTCATGGGGGGTGGTTTGCGGTGTTTGGAGTGGCTCTTATGCAAACATGCCTGCAGTTTCCCAGCCCCCGACTTTTGGGGACACGTTTCCTCAGAAGGACCTCGCGCGGAACGCCACCTGCCAATCACGGCACCCGCACACACTCCTGCCTTGTGGCTGCTGGCCCGGCCAGATGGGGAGACGGTGTTCCACTGATTTCAAGGGACCTGTGTCCACATCTGGCAAAGCAGAACTGCTGTCTGTACTGGCAGCATGACCCACAGGCCTTTGTTTAAAATCTCCGGGAATTTGGGCCAGAAAAAAAAAGTTGACAAACAGCCAGAAAAATGCTTTGGCTGATTATGCCACAGAAAAGTTTTATAAGAGCAAATTAAAGAGAGGGAGATTAAAGGAATTCCAAAGTTGCTTGCAAACATTTTGACTTTGAAATTGGTCTTATAAAAAAAAGGCGGTTCGCTGTAGTGAACAGGTTCGTTATGGTATAGAGCTCATTTAAGCCCATTATTGCATTATCACCATCACAAATATGGCATCTGGTGCTACAAAAAAAAGGCCGATTCCTTATAACAGCTTCCTGTACCTTCATCTTTCCACTGTACATTGGGTCAGACATGGCCTCAAAGGCAGCGTGCTTGCACCTCTGGACAAAGTCTGGAAATTTCTGGAAAACCTTTTCACAGATCTCATTCACATATTGCTCCTGAGAGTTGAGGAAAAAAGAAAAACAGTTGAAGAAAATGAATGCAATAAAATAAACTTACTGTACGGCACACATGCTACTACTCATTACAAGAAATCCATCAAATGCTCTTTGGGGGAACCCTTAAAAAAGCAAATAAAAAAAACAGATTTGAAGACATTTTATGATCTAAGGTAACCAGAATGGATTTTATAACAAAGGAGCCTTAGTGTCTTAACGTCTAAGCTCTAGGTACAAAATGGATTTCCCTTTTCTCCCGTTGTTGCATTTTTCAGTGCTAAAACTCACTGAAACCTACAGTGTTGTTGTTAAAGGTGAAGGTATAAGCTAGAGCTTCAGCCCAAAGTTAATTTACTTCTAGAGTAGTAACTGATGGAACAGAAGCTGACCCCAAACAAGATTTCAACAGGCTCACAATCTGACACAAAATTTAATTTGGGGAAAAACCCAAATGATTTAAAGGAGTCTGTGTAATCCAGTTAGGTTCCTATGCATAGGTTCCTGTTAGGTTCCTAAACATCTAAGCTGATTTCTGGTCAGGTTCCTAAATGTCACGGCTGGGATCCCATTGGGTTCCTAAACATCAAGCCTGGATTCCTGTTGGGTTCCTAAGTCTAAAGGCTAGGTTCCTGAGGAGTTCCTAAAAGTGAGGTCTAGGTCCCCGTCAGGTCCCCAAACATCAAGGTTCTTGTCAGGTTCCTAAACATTGTGGCTCAGTTCCTCACTTTGCTGACTTTCTGTGATGCATAACACAACGAACCCTCACAAAATACAACAAGCTCACAAGCCAGCAGGACACTAACGAGACTCGTACATATCCTCAGCACGCCCTCACATCTGCACTTCATTTCTGTTTCCCGAAACATCCGGTTGTGATTACCCGCCAATGTATAATAAATAGTGCAGATAAAACACCAGCATGCACGACTGGTTTCCTCCTGCAGCACACCTGTGTTTTACTGGTGCCTTCACTGGGTTGCAGCAAGGCTACATGGTTGGCCACCTTCCTCAAGATGGCCAGGTAGCTGAAGTACAGGTCCTTCACCGCCACACCTTTCGAGTTGTTCTATGCAAGGAAAGAGAACACAAGTCACACCTTCACCTGGAGTCAAAAAATGGACAGAACAGCACCATCTATTGACCATACTGAAACATGCAAGCATATTGTTCCAAGTAGAGTATGAAGTATAAAGCTGTCATTAGGCTGGGGCAGGAGCAGAGTTTGATGTTTGTGCCCGAGGGGGCAAAAAAAAAACCTGCATCTTGCTTAACCTGTGTTAACACATGTATCTTATGCATACAAACCCCATTATTATTTTATATACCTATAGGATACCAACAAACTGTTTATGCACAGGCGCAAAGTGCCAGCACAGGATATATTCAATGCTGCGCTTGTCAAGTAAGTGCAATTTCAGCCGTCCCCACCCCCCCCACCCAACTAAACTCCACCCATGGGCTGGGGCCTTTAAGGGAATGTTTCTGCAAAATATGTTGATGTTATACTTTCATTATATGTATGTCTGGAAACACTGTCAAACTTAGCATGTCATTACAACTGTAAAACACACTGTGGAGAACGTTGATTTAATCTGGAAGGTTTGTAAGCATTGCTATGACTGCTTGCAAGCCCCGGTGCAGTTGTTATAGAACTCTGTGGCCCGCATAGGTTATTGTTTGGCATTCACCTGAATGCGCTCCTGTATATGAAGAGCATAGGAGAAAAGTTAAGTCAAGACAAGAGCAAGTTCTGGCATTCTTAAACTCTAAACTCTAGACTCTAACCGTAAACTTTCATTTTCAACTAGGGATGTTTTGATTTACTCAGGCACCTCCAGTTGCCTTATCACAGAAGACACCCATAACGCGGGTGAGAGTAACAGGTAAGTACTAGACTAACAGTAGAAACCTTAAAAGACCTTGAAGCAGCACTTGCTTCTGGGCCGTCCACTGCTGCAGCATTTCTCGCCGCCGCGCAGGAGAAGCGTGACGTCCTCAGAATCCAGGACCGTGCGATACACCATCTGCTGGAAGTCCGTCAATGAGCAGAACACAACCTGTGGGCCAGTGAGGAGGACGGGCAGGCAGCAATTAGGAACCAAACGCTTCATGGGGACCACTTATGAAACTGCAACCTCATTTGATGCCCAAATCCAAATGGCTACACGTGGCTATGTTTGTACTAATATGCAACGCCCATTCAATTCCATTATGACAGTTTAATGAGCAATTCAAATTGTTAGCTGCCAAACCTAATATATTCAGTTGCCCTACATACTGATGTATCACAACACGGATAGATTACATCCATAAAAAGTCATCGCTGGTCATCCTGCAAGATTTGCCAGAAAAAAACAACAGGTAAACAAAAGTAATTTTACTAACAAGAAAAAGATTAACAAGGACTTCGTTTGACTTGAATTTCTAAAAACGAGCTACTCTCTCCATGTATAAACATGTTTTGCACATGCTTGTGGTTGTGTGCTATATAAAAAAAAAAGAAAACAACTTTTGTTTTCCAACTGGAACATAAATGACCATGTAGTGGACTTTTCAAACATGAAAACTGCAGGACCATCTGGATTTCCTTTTCATAACCAATCAGGTCTGCAAGGGGGCTGTCATCACTGTATGCCTTCTGAATCACTCTTAATTTGGCCGGACCCAAAAATAACGCACAGGATACGAGACATGGACGGCAGCCTGTTGTAAATGTGGGGTTTGTGCTCACCCTATCATCTTTCCTGGGCAACTGGCCGCTGATGAGAGCCTTGGTCCTCCTCAGAAACCAGCGAGAGAGTCTCCTGGCCAGAGACCGCACCGCCTCCCTACCCGTGGCCAGGGCCCGCTTGGTCGCACTGTGCCTCTGACCCTGCTCGATGGGTTCAGTGAACTGGCTCCTGAAATTCTCCAGGGTACCCAGACAACTGGGGTTGGCCCTGAAGACGGGGAAGATCAACTCTATTTTTTGATGCCAAAAACCAACAACAAGCCTTCCAGTATCATTATTTTGTAGCTTTTTTACAGAATTTTTTTCATCCAAAAATACATATTTTCAGGTCTTATACTGAGGAGAGAATCAGATCTCACCAGTCCATGACACACCACAGCTCTTCCAGGTTGTTCTGGAGCACAGTGCCCGTCAGTCCCACTCGCACCCGGCACTTCATCCGCTTCATGGCCCGAGTTATCTGAGAGCTGGGGTTTTTTATCTTGTGGGCTTCGTCTACGATGATGGCTGACCAATTGATGCTGGAAATGTAAAATTACAGATTTCCCAACTCACCACATAAATATTTACAAATTTGCAAACACATGATAATGTGTCTACAGTATGTACTGCATATTATAATACAAACATTTTAATCTCTAAATAAAAGGGTAGCAGCTTATCAACATGCTTCATGTGTCCGTTATCAGAGCCTGCAGTCTGAACATCCTGGTCGATCGGCAAGACACCCAGTGAATTGTGCAAAAAAAAAAAAGAAACCCACCCGCGGGGGGGGGGGGGGGGGGGGGGGGGGGGGGGGGGGGGGGGGGGGGGGGGGGGGGGGGGGGGGGGGGGGG
>JABFDZ020000044.1:27190626-27207951 GCA_019775955.2 Pollimyrus isidori | reverse complement strand
CTCTCTGAGAAACTGAACAGGTGTACTCAACAGGCTCAACAGGTGTATAGTTGGCCCTCTCTATCTGCAACTTCCGCACCCCCAGATTCAACCAACTGCGGAGTGAAAATATTAAAAATAAAAACAAGTTCCAAGAAGCAAAACTTGAAATTGCTGTGCATCAAGCTCTACGCTGAATCGCCGCAAATGAAGTGCTGTTTCTGTACAGAGAGCAAATGAATTTATATTTCTTGTCATTGTACCCTGAACAATACAGTATACCAACTATTTATATAACATTTATTTTGGGAGAATGGGCGCAGGTTGTATGCAAAGACTACGATATATGATGATATAAGAGTATGATATAAAGGACTACAGCTTCTACAGAGTTTGGTATTTTAAATGTGAGCCATATTGGGGGTTTTGAATCAATGTAGGCATTTTGTTAATACTTAGACTAGATTTCCGATTCCAATTATTTTTTCCCTATGTCATGTATCATATATATCACCAGCTTATCTCTCAGTCAATGAAATGACACATGCAAATAGTAATTTTTAATTAATAAACAAGTGATAATAGTCACAGGAGTCTTTTCATAATAAACACTTTTTTTAAAAAGGGGCAGAAACGTCCACGGATCAGTGGAAGAACAAGTGTGAGATCGAGCTGAGTATGTAAACGGATTGACATCAGTGTTTGGATTTCTCTCTGGGAACATCGGCGGCAGCTGCACTATAAATTCTTGGTGCTGAGAAAACAGGAACAAAAAGTCCCATTTTTGTATAGCAGTGTAGCATGGCCTAGTGCATGGCTTCAGCTGGTGGGCTGTGTGTTTAGAGGAAAAGAACAAGACATGAATGATGTAAGTGCCAAGCAAGCATATTCCACTGCTCTCCAGAGCTGGTTCTTTGACTCTTTCTCCTGGGTTCCTATGTTCCATTAAATATTTTTCTGTTCTTTTATTTGTAGCCTTTCTTCTCCATAAAAACCCCTCCTGTGTAGTTTCTGAAAATGTGCCTATTATGTATAATGTCCTATTAACAAAATACCTCCTACCTGAGAACTTTTGAGTCAAGGACTTTTCTTGTCGACATTCGATGAAACAACAGCAGATGTACAGATGCCGGCCTGTTTACGGCTGGTGTGCTTTTACCTTTTTAGTGGCCTTCCTCTAAAAATCCAGCCACTTTTGCCATGTGAAGAACCAGCTGCAACAAACAAACAGCGAAGAAGCCTCTTTCATAACATTTAAAATAATTATTGGACATTTGAATTGGGCAGCACATTTAGTATGTAGTTTTAAATATTTACTAGAAGTTTGTCATAATCAAATATTTTTACTGAAAAACCAAATGGTCCATTTGTCTTCTGCTGCTAGGGAAACGCTCCACCTCTTGTCTGGTGCTCTCCCATGAGTCACACAGTAACTGGGGCCAAAACCAATCACATCCTTGCCAAAAAAGGCCGTTTGAAATGGAAAATGGAGATGATATTTCTGCTATGTTAGTAGTTCAGCTTTTGGGGTTTACGGTATGAATATAGGTTTCATCACTGAACCTAATGGATAATTAGACTCAGTAGGGCCCTTTTCCCATCCCTTCCATCATGCCTTATATGCGCAGATCGTGTGAAACGTCTTACTATAATAACCCTGGATTCTCATTGTGTTTTACACATGTAAAGTCAATGTGTCTGTCAGCTGTTCTTCACTGGCACATAACTGTGCCATGTCAGCCTGCATGGTATTATGTCAGCAATGTTCTTAAAGAATTTAATTTGGTGGGATGGGAAAACCAGCACAACTGTAATTTATAGTATAGTTATTACAAAAAGCATTTGGAATGTAGTTATCGTAAATTGTAATCTTTCATAAATTGATTTATTAATATACACTTATTCCATTCAGGTATGTACCCCAGTCTTGTGCCCTGTGTATGGATGGAAGACAGATGGATGGATGGATGGATAGAGTATACTTAAAAAAAAGATCTTTGTACCACATTTTGGAAAAGCACATTTTACTAAACTTGCCCACATCAGTTGAAATTCTTGACATGGGCACATGGTAAATTTAGATTTCGTCAAAAAATATTGTGTTGGGAGCACAGCAGCATAACGATGGGCTGTTCGGAAGGTGCCAGTCTTCTTCCCCTAAACTGTCATTACAAAGTGCAACTGAAAGGTTTTTTAGCTCCCACCCAGGAACCTTACTTTATTCACCCACAGCACGTCTAAGTACAAAAAGGAATTTGAAAAACATCTCCAAACAAGAAGTGATCCATTTGTGTAATTTACCCTGACAGCAGTCGAGCCCAAAAACGGTGTTGCCATGCTTTTCAATTAAGTTGTGCAAAATTTGACAGTCTTCCAAGCAGCTCTGAACTCATTCCAGCTTTTTTTCCCTACTTCTCCTTCTTCTTCTTTCCCCTTTGGAGACGTTCAGATAAAAAGCAACAAAAAGGGCACTTGAAAAAACCAGCCCTGGCATCGCGACACCTCCTCCCGGACAGGAAGGCTGGCACTGGGAAGACGCCCTTTGCAATGTCACCCGCTTCTTGTGGCATCGTGGGGGCACATACTGTATGAACCCGCTGGTGGCATCGATGATTCTGCACAGCAGAGCTAAACAAAGCAGAGGGGACTGACCTGGATTCGAAAGCACTTTTGTGGGGGGAACTGCAGTGGAATGGAAACAGTCAAACAACATATCTACCACTGAACTGGTGCTCATTATACAGTGATCCCACTGAGAGGCCTTTTGTTTGATGGGCTGGGTAACAATTAGCATGATGGCAAACATAAAGCATAACTCCAACTTTTTATTAGTTTGAGGAAAGCCTGATCACCCGCTTTTGGCCGGGCACAGAACCACTGTCCCGTTCCTAACACTGGGTGTGGCCAGCAGAGGGGAACTCCACCGCCCTTTGGTTTCTTAACAGAATCCACTCATTCATCTGTCCCGCAAGAGACTGGGCACCTAGCATTAGGGCGATTTCATTAAAAGCTCGCCATCTACTTCCCTTGACAGGAAAACAAAGAGCCAAACGAATGCGATCCCATCAAAGGCCACACACACACAAGCTCGGGAAAAAACAGCCCAGCAAAGGGGAGAGAAATTTCCTACTGCTAGCTACTGCAGGAAGCTTGGTGGCTAGCAGTGGGTAGCCCTGTCGCCTCACACCCCCATGTTGGTGGTCTCATTTCATCACATCTCATCTCATCACCATTATGTGTGTGTGGATTCCCTGTTTTGTGTGGATTCATCTGGGCACTTAATTGTTGTCTCTAATTTGCCCCAATTGTAAGATTGTGTGCACATGTATGTTCCCGATAGTGGAACTCTACCCAAAGTATACTTCAGACTTAAGCCACCTGGGATAGGTTCTAGACTCACCTGTACCCCTGACCAAGTAAAACAGGAGATTGCTCTAAAACTACACAGGAAACTCAGGTTACCAAATAAAACTGCCAAGAGAATTTAATTGGGGAAAGTATGAATGTAAATGAATTTTATATTTGATTTAAAGTGTAATCTATATATCTTACTAACTGAACCACAGCTCTGATTGTTTCACAAGAGTTGCTTTTGACAACATATATGTTAGTTCTCCCTTTGAAGCCATAAGTACAGCCCATAGATGCCCATGGATGCTGTGATTTGCTGGAAGTCTGTGTACACTTTGTCTAAATGGAAATTACACCAAAGCTTATTGCTCAAAGCCCTGGTGATGTGTTCAGTGTAAAAACCTAAGCAAACCTAGTTTTTGCTGAGGCAACGTTGATTGGACAGATAGACTTGCAGTCAGGTATTACAGACCTGCCAGGAAGCCAGGCGTCTCTGCATGATGTTTGGGTGATGTCTCAACAAGCCAGGATAAACTACCGATAACGTTAATGTTCACACCTCGGAAGTTTCACGTGCAATCGGAAGTGTTGGCTCATAGCAATTCATTCATTCTCTCGCATGCAGGGGCACAGAAGCATTTCATTGCAACCCAGAGTGACAGTTTATCATTTCACATGTGGCAGAGTGACAGTACTGTGGGCTGTCTGTGTGTGTGTTGTAAGAATGAATGGCTGCTTCAGTAAATGCCATTTTCCTGTTTTCCCGCGCTTGAGTCGGGTTTGTGGTTGTTCTGCACACCATGTACAACACCCACACCACAACACTGTTAATGAAGTCTTTATCATTGAGTTTTCAAGTTTGATCACGTGTTTAATGTTCAGTGAAAGTTCAGTGATTTTTTTTGTAGCAGTTTCATAGTTAGCTTAGCAAGCTAACTATGAAACTGTTACAAAAAAATAATAGCTGAACTAAGCTGTCTGTATGTTCAAAATAGTCAAATCGCTTGAGAAGGAGCCATGCTTTTATGATGGGGTAATAGACAAGTTCTTACAAAAAGAAAGGAGAGAGGAGTTTACATATAAGTAGCCGACTGGCTAAAATAAGGAAATTCTACCACCCATTTTTAAATTCATCATCGGCGCCGCTGGTAGGTAATGGGTATAAATTACATATATCTTCCTGTTGGATTATGCCTTACTTATGACTTCAGTGCTCTTGTGAAAAATAAAAGCTTCATTATAAAAATGTTGGATATTGTTAAAGATGCCTGATCTGTTCACTTACTTAAGTTTTACACATAAATCATTAGTGTCAAAGCTATGTGATCCCTGGAGCTAAAGCCTTGTCAGCTACATAAACGCCAAAGAGGTTTGCCAACTTCGGCTTTGCCTATGGCCCATTTAACACACTGCTCTCTCCTCCGTAGCTGTGAGGCAATCTGAGTTGCAGTCATCTGCAGTCTCCTTAGAAAAGCTTCTTGGTCTGGAAGGTGAAACTGTGTGGCTGTTTAATGCAAAAGTGCCTCGCTGCCTGGGTGAATCCCAGCATCCAAGCCATCACCGCCGGCCTGGCCAGTGCCGGTGCCAGAGTAATGTCTGGGCGTTGACAGAGTGGTACTGCGAAAATGTGTTCGGTTTAAATTAAGTAGAAACTGACCGGGTATAAAATGGGAGGTCCTGGGTCCGGCTCAGAGGCCAGAACCTGTGTATGGGGAGTAAACAATCTGGCCCCTGAAGTAAGCTCTTCTCTTGGAAACTTTCCTCTGCTATGGAACATTTCTTCACTGTCCTCTCTGGCTGCTTCTCTGTCCTTGTCTTCCTGTCTTCCTCACATAGTTAACAGATGATTCACAGGTTAACCAGATGTATACATGTCTATAAATGTGATGTAAATTTCTAATAGCACCATTTTGCGCATTAATAAATATTTCATATTGAAACTATAGGTGCAAGTGTTTGCGTGTGATGATATTAGGATGCACCAATTGCATTTTCCTTGTCTGAACAAAACAGCACAAGACTGTGGAGCACTTAAATACAATGACTACATAGCTTAAGTACAATGACTACTCCAATGCTGTGAGCAAAGGAAAGGTTAACCGTCACTGAGAGGAAAAAAGGGGGTTAAACAGATGGAACGTGCAGGGTGTGACAGTCTGATCCCAATCGCTGATTGTTTTGAACATGACCTGGGGATCCTGGCTGATTCTGCTTTTCTTATTTTAACATATTGGTCCTGAACCATAAAGAATCTCCAAACAACAAACACATTACCCATAATTGTTTTGCGGCACCTTTCACGCAACATTATTGGGGGGAGGGAAGTGGAGGAGTGGGGGACACCACTGTGGATGGGTGATGTCATATCACTTTTAGGGTAGTTGCTCTCTCACCCAGCCCTTTGTGTCTCTTCCCAATTGGCCAGCAGGTGTCGCTGATCATCTCACTTTTCCCCTCCTGTCCTCTAGCCCTTCAGCCCTAATATGTTCTCCCTGCTCCCTGGACAGCTGCATATCTCAGTGAGACTGTTAGCCCCCTGGTCATCTGTTAATTTGTACCTATTGGTTTTCTGTTTCCCCATGTTTGTTATTTTCTGTTTTGTTTCCTGGTCATTGGTTTGCCCTGCTTGTGTCCTGTTCATCTCTGGTCCTGTTTGTATTTTGGTTCCATGTTAATTATCCTAGTCTAGTAATTTCCAGTGTGTGGTTAGTGATTCCTAGTTTCATTGTTTGTAGAATTCCCTAGTTGTTTGCTTGTTAATTGTTCCATCTATTTGCTCATTGTCCTGCTTGGTTAATCCAAATTGGTTAATTTTATTATGATTTACACCTGTCCATTGTTCTCCCAGGATTTTTTCTGCATTTTAATGCCAGCCCTCACTCTGTTCAGCCATTGTGTTTAGTTATTGCACGTTTGTTGCTCCGTATTCTTGTTCAGTCTTGTTCCCAACGTTGCTCAGTTTCCCAGTGTATTTGCTTTGTGGTTTCTTTTGTTAAGTTTTTACTTCTCCAATTTTGTTTTTCTGACCACTTGCGGCCCTTTTATTTCATTCTCCATTGTTGTTAGCTCCCTTAATAGACCCCCTTTGTCTCAGAGCTATCTGTGGATTGTGACCTTTTTCCTGCTTGCGCCATGCCATGTCGTGACAGTCACAGTATTATTGGTTGTAATTACAATCCACAATATTGATCACAATTTTTAAATTTAAATAGTAATATTTCTGAACCATCTTAAAAAGATCTGATCTTATGAGACTTGTTTTGTGTTACATCATGTGTACGGCCATGTTTACCTGGGAAGAGATGCTGTCAGGATGCCCTATGGGAAGAAGGCAGTGTGGTGCTCTGGGCAATATTCTTCTGGGAAACCTTGGGTGCAGGTATTCATGTGGATGTTGCTTTGACACACACCACCTACAGTAACTATGCATTGTTGCAGACAAAATACAGCTCTTCATGGCCATGGTGTTCCGCGATGGCATTGATCTATTTCTGCAGGATTATGCGCCCAGCCATAAAATGGAAAAACTTCTTCAAGAATGGTTCTGAGCAGGAAAGTTTCTTTCTTTTTCATTTTTAAGGAAGACTGGTCCTACCTTGCAACTTACTGGCTTTATTCATGGCACAAGAGGGGCCTACACAATATTACGCATGTTCCGACTGACCAGTGTATAGCTGACCAGTTTGGACATGGCATTCAGGAATATTCCTTCCATTCCTGATTAAAAACATCCACACTTTCATTTGTGAATGATAAGTTATACCTTTAGCCAGGACCCCACTAACTGCTCTGTAGTTGGCACCTGCTCTTTGCAGTCTGGCTCACCCTGAGAAACCCTTATTTAGTCACTTAGCAGAATGGGGGGATGAGTTTATAAATATAGTCTGAGCATCCAAACTATATCAAAAGACACTGTATCATTATCAACAAGCCAGTGTGTAAGACCCAGTGTAAAAGAGCCATTGGATACCTCTCACTCCGCCGACTCCATGTGGACTAGAACTGTCTGCCATTGAACACTGTGGCAAATTACTTAAACCGATGTTTTTGTGTGTGTGCGTGCGGGTGTTTGTGTTTCAGCGCGCATATTATTATCAACAAAATGACCTGAGGCCTCACATCTGAGATTGGTCCAAATCTTTCATTTAAAGTTCTGCCTTACTCTCCAATTAAGACTCAATTTAGGTCACTCTCACAGATAGAGTTACTGTTTCCTAATTATAACACCTTAAAAGAGGAAAGCCACTTTCATAAGCCACATGCCTGATCTGTAGCTGATGATGAATAATGCCTGGAAATGCACATCATTAAACACCACATCTGCCCCATATCGCTTTCAGCCGTCAAAGGATTAGTGCTGGCATGTGGATCCACAAACACAAGGTGTTATTAACTTTTAAAAAGGGCTTCTTGACCTCCGTTTGCAGAAAAAACCCCAACAACCTTTAATTTTTGTGAAATATGAAACGAGCACTTGGAGGTGTCACAGATTAATTACAGGTGTGGATGCCTCTCTTCCTCTGTCCCTTTGAGACTTGCTCAAGGTCTGTTGTCCGTAGAACCTGTTTTCTTGCACAGCTGAAATATTGAGTCCCTATCTTGCCGCGAAGTCTGGCGGCCAGTGAGCCAGAGCAGGTGCTTGGCGATTCAGATTCCTTCTGTCTCTCTCACTATCTGAGCATGTAATTGTGTGTTTGTGTGTGTATGCATGGGTGTGTGTGTGTGTGTGTGTGCGTGTGTGTGTGTGTGTGTGTGTGCGTGGGTGTGTGTGTGTGTGTTTGCGTGGGTGTGTGTGTGATTGTGTGTGTGTGTGTTTGTGTGTGTGTGTGTGTGTGTGTGTGTGTGTGCGTGTGTGTGTGTGTGTGCGCGTGTGTGTGCTTGTGTGTGTGTGTGTGTGTGTGTGTGTGGTCCTCAAGCTGCATCCCACACAAAAAGCCAGGCTATAAGGCCCAATGACTTCAGCAGACAGTTTCTCTTCCAGTGTAATATGACAAAACAAGCAGAAGAGATTATATAATGGTAGTCCTTTGTACAGAAATGCTCCCAAATTGCCAAGTTTTTACGGAGCATGTAATCATCATTAACTTTTACCAGACAACTTTATTAAATTCTTGCTATTGTGTGAAATGCAAAATGGCTGGTAAAATACTTGGCAAAGCCATGTCCTGGTTATTATTTTTAAGGGGATCTGTTCTCTAGTTTTTCCTTTTCATTATTCTTCGAGATGTTCTTCTCAGCCTCCCTGGCTTTTACTGCTGGTCAGTAGGTATCATTACTATGCAGTGTGACTTTTATAAGCTGCAGAAAAATCGGGATCGCTAGATAAGGCTCTGGTCTCATGCCTCCAATTTTCTGGGTTCAAATTCCAGCCCTTGCTCAACGTGTGAGGTTTTCATGTCTTTCCTGCTGTACTATGGGCATCTTCCCAGGAAAGCACAGGTGAATAAGTGATTCTGAATAGCCCTTATGGGATGGGTGTGTGTTAGTCTGTTGGCTGCCTAACACCCTGTTCAGAGCATACTCTGCCAACATACCATGCTTGCAGAATAGCCTGTGGATCAAATAAGTGCTTATTGAAAATGCATGGTGGGCGATTCACTTTTATTATGAAACATAGTAAACTATAGGTTTTTTATGCAGTGCATAGGATAAAAAAATAATGATGAAATTAGAATTTGCTCTGGTTGAGCAAGATTAAGTAGGAAGGCCTACGGAGCTGACAGGAAATCCTGCTCTGCAATGTAGCAGAAAAGATTAGCCTGGACAGAGGAGTCCAGCATATACTGTTTTCTTTCAGGAACAGCTTTTCATAGCCTAGCGGTAACTTGCTGCCTTCAAAAGGGTTGAGTAATGCTGTCCCCCCCACCACCACCACCCCTCCCCCCCCCAGGATCATAACAGAACAGTTTGGGATTTAATGTTAGTCACTGTCATGTGCCGTGAACTAGCCAGACATGTACTTAGACGTGAAGGTTTGTGCTACCATTTTACTTGCAGTTAATATACAAGTTCATGCATAAGATATGCAGGACAGTAACAGGAGTCTATATAAAGTAAAAAATAAAGAGAAGTACTACAGAGATTGCAGCTTGACACGTCTGGAAACTTTCATAGTTATTATAACTCCATAGAGCAGAGCCTTACAAAAACAGACAAATAGTTGTAAGCAGGTTTTGATTCTAACCTTCATTCAACAGACCCAGATCAGATAAACGGTGATTTCAGCAGCTCTTCCCATAGGCTAATTGGTTACAGATACAGTTTGCTGTCTGTCCTCATCTAATTCACACCACATATGTTACTTTTCAGTTTGTTTTAGTTGCATGAAGAGCTGAGGGCCTCTGCCACTCATTCTAACAGGGAATATAATTGACGTTGTGGGAAGAAGATTTTTTTTGCTATTTTTTTTGGTTTCTGGGTAGGGTGGCTCTTTGGGTGGCACTGCTGCCTCTCTCATTCAACGCTGGAGGTTCAAATCACTTTTCTGCTTTGTATGTGTGCATGTTCTCCCTGTACTGTGTGGGTCTCATCCCTCTGTCCCAAGCCTGGCTAATGGGCCTCCCCTACAGTGTTGCATTCCATCCCTGGGGAAGCACAACTTACCCTGTGCTACCTGGGATCAGATAGATGCCATTACGATTGCAATCGCGTATTGACAGGAAGTTCTGAAAAGATTCTGGGAATAACCAAAAACAGCAAATCAAAAATCAGACCACTCCTATTAAGTCTACAAGAATATAATAGATTTTAGCACACATGATACAGTTTTAGATTAATGGAAAAGACTACTATGTATCTGCAGTGGCATCTGTAGCATTTGTTTTCAAAACTTCTGTATTTAAATTTATATTTAATTTCACGATTGTAAAGTCATATACAGTGGTACCTCATAACTCAGAACTTAACCCATTCAGAACTCGGGTTAGAATCCTAAAAAGTTTAAGTTCTGATTGCTCATTTTTATTATTACTCTGTATTAGTTAATTTGTTCATAAATCGCAAATTTTTAGGTTGTAATATTTGTATAACTATTGCATAACTTTTGGGTGAGCAATGTCTACCAAAATGATATAAACTAGAGTGTGTTACCTGATACAGTATTTTTGATTAAAAAAAAGCACTGTCACCAACAACTGATGCTATCACAGTGAATGCGAGGCTGAGACTGAAGCGTTACACTTTGTTTCTGCTGAGAGACGTGCTGCATGACTCATTTCCCCGCACATGCAAGTTATCTTAGGTCGGCGTTCACGGTTCGACTTCTGAGATTCAGATCGAGTTCTAGGTCATTTATTTTTCAAGGTGGTTGGTTTGACATTTAAGAAATTTGAGTTCTAATGAGTTTGAGAAATGAAGTACCACTATATATTTATTCTGTAGTAATTTTTCAAGTATCTCAGCTCATTGTTATTTTTTCATGTCATTTTTGTAATAGTATTTATTTTTTTTGACTGAAAATTATTTGTTAAGTGTTATGGTATTTTGAAAGAACTATAAAGTGGAAAATGTATTTCTGAGTTCCTCTTGATATAAAACTTTAAAAAACAGGTATTTACAATATTCTAGAAGCAGTTGCTTTAACTACATTCTCAACAAGGCCCGATTATATGGGGAGTTTCTCAGAACGAATGTGCTTTGGCTGAAGTAGAATTTCCTGTTTGACCACTAGAGGGAATTACATTAACTACCAGCTGATTAACTTCACTGAACCAGGTTTGTATTACATGCACGACCTACTATTTTGGAGTATAATGGACAGAATGCATGAGACTTTCTCAGTTTTAATATCTCTGGTACTCCTTAAATTGTGACATGTATATTCACAGTCTGCCTTTCACAGTTTATTCAGATTACTGTAGCATATATTCTCAGATTTTGGTGGTGCTGGCGGCAGCGGTCTGTGTGCGTGTGTGGTGGGGGGGGGGGGGGGGTTGGTTAACACGCAGGGAGTTAAAACCTAGAGATCAGCGTGGGTGGTTGGTGATAGAGGACGGGTACAAATATTATATTTCGTGACAGGCCTTACAAAAGTTCACTTCGGTATGTTAAAACAAACAGAAAAAAAACTGTTAAACAAAGGGTCCATGGGGCCTGGACTAAGCCAAACAGCATTCTATTTAAGAGTGGCGTAAACTAAATAGGTCCACGTGTGTGGTCTGCCTGGCGGGCCTGTTCCGGGGTGATCGCTCCCTTCCTGGGCTTCTGAGAAAAAAAAAGAAAGAAAAAACAATAATCAGAGTGTTTGCCTTTACTTGTACATAACAAGGAGCGAGGTCTTCTTTTATGTCTAATAAGCAAGCAAACACCGGCATGTTTGGCAGCAGCCTGCGCAAGGATTACCGCGTTATTTGCGAATATATTAACTTCCTCCTAAACAAAAGTGTTCTTTCCCCTCCCTGCCATCACATGGGGGGTGGGGGTTGAATAATCGGCCCATAACTGATTCCTCTTCTCCTCTGGTTGGATGGTACACTGCCGTTTGTTAAATGTTATTATGATATGGTCTTTTTCAGTGGATTTTGAAAGCAGTCCGAAACTCTTTCTGTGTGAATGTCCACGTCTGTGCATAGCATTCTCCTAACGAGGTGTATATTTGTGGGGAGGCGTGGGGGCAGGGGTAGGCATCAGTCTCCCCCTGTAATACTTCTCTCTGCATCTGGCTCATCTTTTTGCAATAAAAGAAGGCACTGCCAGTAGGTGAGCAGGCTATGCCAACCAGAGGGCAGGTCGACTATGGCATTTTGTATAGGTGCTGCAAATGAATCACTCCACCTCTGAAGCTTTCACGTCAGATCAATTACTTTAGTTTGGGACAGATCTACACAGGTATATTCAGGGGACCATCCAGTGACCTAAACACTAGCCAACAGGGTTATCTACCAATACAGTGGATGATGTATGGGAGGCAAAACCTGCAAGCCCTCACACTCTTGGTATCTTATTGGCTAAATTCAGGGTGGAGTAAAGAATTCTAAGCCCAAATCCTGGTGCTGTGAGGCAGCAACCCTACTTATTGAGCCAGGGTGCCACCCATGAGACAGGAATTACATGCTTGCAGCAGTAAAATAAGATGTCACCGGTTTGCTTTTGATCTTAATGTATTAGTCATTGGATAATTACATAGTCATTTATCACTGTGTGAGCAATCTTGAACTAGTTCATCAGATTTAGCGACTATATTTAATATACAGAGATAATAAATATAGAATATATATATATACATACATATATACATACATATAAATTCATATATATATATATATATATATATATATATATATATACACACACACACACATATATACAGTATAGTGTTAATGTAGGTTATTAACAGAGATAGTATTTTGTAATTTCTATTTTACTGGACAGAAAAAGAAAAATCAGATGTAATTTGTAACAAAATACTTTGAAATATTGTATTTTATATATTTAAAACAATCCTAAATACATACTTCATTAAATATGTTATTTTATTTATTTATTCTCTTTCTCAACCTTCATAACCAGGCTTACAGTCATTTTAATATAGCCTATCACCACCTTTGGCAAGATGCAAGTAAATCACGTGACACGTCCTGTTGGGCCCAAGTATATAGTATATCGCTGGAGCCCGAAGCAGAGTGTCGAATGGGAGGGGTTTATCATGAGGGGTGCGAAGGGTTTATAGCGAAGGTTAAGGTAAGGATTACGGTTAGGGTATCAGCCGATAATAGTTGTCGGGTTCTTGATTGATAACCCTCGGGTTCTTGACTGTTGCAATATTCCTCTCATTGAGTCCATATTGCTCATTGTGAGCTTAAATTTCCCATGACCAGTAGTCCAAGGAAAGAAGCCTCTTTGATGCAAAGTACCTTAAAGTAAAGTATGAAGTGAAATATAATATCAGATATTGCTCCTTGATTGTCATTATAGGACAGAAAAATAGAGCACTCAGTAAACTTTAGTGCTTCAAGGTAATTTCAATAGTGGCAATGGCACCTTGTGGTTTCTCATATATGGCAGTCGTCATTAGCGACTTAACTTTCAAAGGTTAATGCATGTATGCATGGGTAACTATAAAATTAAATACAACTAATCCATCCATATGCTAAGTGCTTATCCTGGTCTGGGTCACAGTATAGAAAGAAATAAATAACAAAACAAATATACATATTTTTTGTTTCTCCTTTGTGAAGTCATAAAAGAGTGCGCAGTGTCTGATAATATTTCGAATAGAACAAGCACCATTCGTAATTATTACTGAAGTGACATATGTTCGGGTTCTGCTGTAGAACCCAGAAACGGCATCTGTAAGGTTACGTATCACCACGTCGTGTATTGGGTTAAAGGTAAAAGGGTATGATCATGTAACAACATATAAAAAACAAGATATACAAAGTAAACTGAAACTAAACTCACATTCAATACAAAAAAGAATACAAGCAATACAATTAAGAGATGAAGACCAAAATGTACCCTGCACACTCACATAAACACACGCATAAAGCAGCCACTCACTTGGCAGGGCTAGGCTGCACAGTAACATGTCACATAAACTCATGTCCTTTCCGAGCTCAACAGACACTCAATTGCAAAGTAATTTCCAGCTCTCGCTGTTTTACACTCGCTTTGATCTATTTACAGCTGACGCTAGGGCTCAGTGGGGAACAGGGCCCGCTGTAAGGATGCTACAGCATGGTTCCCTTCAAACTCAGCTTAGCCCCATTCATTTTTTTCCCCACTAGCAGACAGTGTTGAAAATCTCTGGGTTTCCAGCATAAAAGGGTCCCTCCTCTGTCAGGTTGGTCATTAATCTACGTGCACTTGATTCTGCAGTGTAGCCTTGCCGCTACATGGCCATCCCTACAAAGCTGAGGTTGACTTGGTGGATAATTGCTGGCTCTCTTTTATCCAGCCACAGCTGGGGGATTTACAGAATGTACAGAAATTCCAGATAAATGCACAAAGGCCTTTTCATTTTTGTAGTAGCACCTCATTGACTATCGTTCTGGGATAATTGTTATGCTGACTCTTGTCTACAAAGAAGCCCATGGCTGCTGTAGGGGATGACATTAGCTAGCTAATGGTTCTGTCATCTGAACCAGGCTTCAAAAGCAACTGTGGGTTGGACTTACTGTGCCATCATCTACTGATAGGTTTAAAGTACAATGAGTCACTTTTGCGGTTTCCATAGGGCTAAAGTAGTTTGTAATCTCATTCATAGTTGGTTTCAAAGTTTAATTTCTCTATTTGCTAGTAAAAAAATATTACCTAAATTCTGTTAGCCATGAATGCTACAGCCTAGAGTAAATTTAAGGCTAGTACTGCAGTACAATGCAAGGAATATAGCAAGCACTGTGTAAAAACAGTTGTAGTACATATTCTACAGTTACAGAAATACAGAAATGATAGCTGGTGAGTGACTCCACTGTAACTCATGTTTACAGTGTCAAATATACAGTCAGCCCTGTTTTAGTCACTTTCCACAAACAAAGCAGGTCCCTTAAATTCTTTTGTATGTTAGACAAAACTGAGCCATTTTCAACAGAAATACAAGGCAACTTCAGATCTGTGTCCAAGGCATCCTTAAACAAAGGCTCTGATTAGGTGACTTATTTTTTCCTGTATCCATTTTCCTTGTTAACATCCCCATTATTTTGATTGGTAAGATGAACATTATGATCTCATTATTTAGCAGTAATTTATGCTGTTTATAACTAGGTGCGGTAGGCTTCGATTCGAGGTCAATCATTACTGGCATACCCCACGGGCAGGTTACTGACCCCAGCTGCCAGGCGTTGACATAAGAACAAACTGCCTTTAATGATTCGTGGTGAGGGTGTTTGATGGACGTGTATGAATGGGGAGGGGCAAGCTGTTTGTTTATTCAAAGTTACATCTGGGAAGCACAGCTAGTGCCCTGAGCTTTCTACCACATGCTGCGCTCGTGCCTTGAAAAATGTCATGTTTGACAGAAACACTCCGCCTCATTATCCAGACAGGGCCTGGCACCATTTCATGTCGGCCCTTTCCATGAGAGAACGACGGCCGAAGGGCGCCCAAAGGGGCAGCTAGGCAGATAATGGCGAGACAGGGCACCCCTGGTTTACCCTGCTGGATGTCAAACAAAGCCAGGCTTCTGAGCGCTAGCCCTCCTGACCACCGCGTCTAGCTAAATGTAACCTAAGCTGCATGGCTCGGGTGACTGAGGATCGTACCGTCTATGTCAGCCATGCGAGGCCCTTTGACTGCAATGGGAATAAGAGTCAAGGCTGCCCGGCATGCTTGTTTGTCTGTCTTTATGACATCTTTTATTTCTTGCTAGGAAAAGCGGTATTATTTTATTATTTACTTTCCGTTTATACTGCTTATATACTTATAATAATTTTGTTAATGCTTTACTTGAAGGTGTCATCTATAATGTTACAGATATCTTCATAATGAATTACAATGGCTAATATAAAAATAAAAAAAGCATTACAGCATCTTCTATTGACAGCCATAAGGCATTATAGTGTTGATTATAATACTCAGTAAACCCCAATGAAGCTCCCATCCATAATAAATTATAGATACCTTCATAATGCATTACAATGGTAAGTGTAGGAATTTAGGATGCTTGATACTGCATTATGAAGGTATTTATAGTGCATTATAGATGAGAATCATTCATAATGCACAATAAACATGGCTGTAATGTGTAATGCCTTTTTATAAATATTTATATTCATGCTTTATAAATACATTATAGCCTGTTATGAATGCGTTCATAGATTCTTCTAGACATGTCATTCGTAGAAAGTATTACCATAATATTAATTGGATGGCTGTTCCTCTACTTTGTGTCTTGCCAAATCATATATGTCCTTATGAATTGCCAACTGAGGAAAGCTATATTTAAGTATTATAATAATATCCATACAGTATATATGAAACAATAGCCTTCAAGTTCTTTTCCTGTCCCTCAGTGTGCTGTGGAAGGAGCCCCATGGCTCCCTGTCTTCCCCAACGTAGATGGTCCCACACAGTAAGATGTGTCTTAACTACAGGCTGCTCCTCTTCCCTGCAGCACCCGCCCCCAGATACTTGATACTGGCCTCCTGCAGATGCCACCCAAGTGAGACCTCTGAGTGTTGGCTCTGTGTCACTTTTCCTTTCCATTGTATCTTTTCACTCTTATTCTTTTACCCCTCTTCCAGGGGGTGTACTGCCAGTGCCAGCGGAAACAAACAGCCTAACGGCAAGCGGGTCTGATGGCGGATTCTCCGTTGCCATGTCACTTATTGGATGTGTGTGGTGGGCTCCCTCTGGCCCGGCCTTCCTCCTTTTCCAGAGGTAGTAGACAACAGCGGGCCTTATGCTGCGGACCTGACTGGCCTTTCACCCGACTGCCTTTGAGGATCACGGGGGCGCTTACGTCACATGACCGCGTGCACCCCGCCAGAAACATGCGTGCAAGGCTGTATATTTTCATACAAGTTAAATGTGACTCATTCCATAGCTGAGATAGCCCCTGGAGTCTCAAACAACGAGCCTTATGTTGACACGAATAAGCAGTTTTATTTGTTTGTGTCAGGACATGCACATTTGATATATTTGGACATGTTTATCTTCTTATTTTCCTTCCCACCAGCTGCCTGCTTTTAAATTCCCAAATTCACAAATATTGTGCTGCTAAATCAAACACAGTTTACTGCAAACTCCTTTGGTTCATATGTGAATATAAAGCCAACCAATCTCTCATATTCATACAGTATATATGTTTCCTATGTTGGGGCAGTGTGTGACTCTATAGATTAGAACTCACACGAGACCAGTTCAAATCCCGTGACTGGCAGAATGATGTTAACATTGAGCCCTTGAATAAGGCCTTTATTTGTAATTGCCCCAGGGCTTATGCTATGACCTCCAAGCTTGCTCTCACCTTAAGTGTGTCTCATGACGGTGGGTAGCATGTGCTGTGGTCTTGACGGTGGGTAGCATGTACTGTGGTCTTGACGGTGGGTAGCATGTGCT
>JABFDZ020000044.1:27175770-27190526 GCA_019775955.2 Pollimyrus isidori | reverse complement strand
TAGCATGTGCTGTGGTCTTGACGGTGGGTAGCATGTGCTGTGGTCTTGACGGTGGGTAGCATGTGCTGTGGTCTTGATGGTGTTTGCCCTTGCTGGCAGCCAAGATAAAACCATTCGCTGATACACTGCGAGATGCTGAGGACGGCATTTAAAAAGCCTCCAGACCCCCCATCCCCCACCCAGACAGTCTGGCCCGCTCCCATTTTGGGGCCTCCATATGGCCTGTCTGCATTATCTATATTCAAGCCATATCTAAAGCATCAAACTCACCCATTATATTACAATATACAGTCATTAGGATCTGCTCATAATTAATGCTCTAATTTAAGGACTTATTTTACCAAGCAGTGTTAACTCACTCATGCATAAAATATACATCCTGAAGACAGTGAATCCTCACTAACAAAGTGTATTTCCTTTTTTTTACCATGTTTATGCAGTTCATGTCGTCATTCAGAAGGTAAATGTAAAATCACAATGTAATTATGCAGACCATTTTTTTGGTCCCCACAAGGGGAAACTCAATTTTATAAAAATCTATGACTGCAGTCAAAAACCTTATATTTTATTTGATTATTTATGGTTAAGGTTAGGGCTGGGTAAGGATAAAATTGTCATAGTTGGGATTAGAATTATGCCCATAGAAATTAATTGAGAGTTCCCACAAAAAATATGAATACATGGACTGTATGTATAATAAAGTCCCCCGCAATAGATTGGCATCTAATCCATGGCTTTTCTTTGCTTGGTGCCCTGTGCCCCTGGAATAGAATGCAGGTTCACCGTGACTGTGCTGGATAAGTTTTATCGAAAACGACTGAATGGATGCATGTCGGCTTGGTCTATGTATACAAGTATCAAGCAGATACAGGGCATCAGATAGCTGACCAGACAGACGAAGCCCTACATGATCTCTTTCCATACGTGATTTATACTTTAGAATGTCAATGTTCCATGTTGCTCTACTACAAGCATGAAAGATAGAAATCACCATATGCCTCATACAGGCTCTGTAGTCTGCTAGCATCTGGAATTTTGCAGAGAATATGTGGCACCATTCTTAACTGAGAAGGCCGGGCATATGGATAACATCAGCGTCATGCTTAACAAACCAATGGGCGACCACACATGCTCTGTGGTCATCCTAAAAGACATCCCTGCAAGCAATGAAAGGAAAAAAAATCTCCAATGTGGTGAGATAATCACTCAGTACCATTAAATAGTATTAAGCTTTCTTTCTTAGGGAATGCAGCCCGACAATGATGTCGTGCTGTTCTCAGCTGACTACTCACGCAACCAGTTAATCTGTCATGGCACCAGCACTCTCCTGGTACTGGACTATGCACTTCTGCCTACCATTGCCCTTGACAATGTCTGTAAGTAGTAATATTTCCAGGTTGCCGCCACTTTGGATACGACTGCTTATGAAAATATTGAGCTTTCTTTAGTGTTTGCCAAGAGCAGAGAATAATTACCCCCCTGTTAAAGTCACTAAAGTTACTCTTTGCAGCTACAGTAGCAGTAATTATGGGCAGCATTTTCATACACATACATGCCAGAAATTTGATACAAATCTCTAACCTTTCTGGGAAAATATTTCCTTAATTAATGCCTTCACCACACCTGTGTGGGAGCCCTAATATTTTTCCTATCCATCTTCCCTAACCCTTTTCCAGTCCAAGTCATGGAGAACCTCCAAGGGCAAAGGAACATCCTGGACGGTATGCCAGTTCAAAAGAGTACACTCACTGTGGGCAATTCAGAGACACTGCATGTCTTTGGACTGTGAAAGGAAAAGATAGTAGTTGAAGGGAACCTACTTAACATGGAAGATTAGCATAGCTTAATCCATACTGGCAAAACTGGGGCGGGATTCTAATCCCCAGTCAAAGACATTGTGCTGCCCCAATATATTTAGTGTCCTCCATTGACCAGAGAAGTGTTTTTGCCTGTGTCAGCCTAGATATTTCAGAACCCCAGCATGTACTGTCACCACCCAATATATGGTAAATGGACTGCATTTATATAGCGCTTTCCTACTCTTCCGAGCACTCAAAGCGCTTTACAATTTATGCCTCACATTCACCCATCCACACACACGTGGCGAAGGCTGCCACACAGGGCGCCAACCTGCACACCGGGAGCAATTTGGGGTTCAGTGTCTTGCTCAAGGACACTTTGATGGGGTCATCGGGCGGGGCTCGAACCAGCCACTCTCTGGTTGCTGAACAACAGCACTGCCCTCTGCACCACCATCTTCCCATGTCCTATGTCCACCAATATACCCATGTCTTTGTTGATATCACCACTAGCGTACCGTGTTTGGCTAATGAAGACCTTATGAAGTGATTTAGCTAATTAGGTAAATTAATTAAATGAGCTGGGGTGCCTCAGGGGAGAGGTTTCGGAATGGAGGTATATGCAGCACCTTAATATATATGTTGTGTATTTTATTATAGTCAGATTTTGAAATGTCTACCATATTCTGATTATTGTAATATTATACATAGGATTATGCCAGCTTTGACATATAGCAAATACGATGTGCCATATAATGTATATATGGCAAACACAGTAATTTAGGTAAACACAGGAAACACATTAGGAAACACATTTTAACCTTGATATTTTTGTGTTACAATTACCCTTTGTGTGTGTGGGTGTGTGTGTGTGTGTGTGTGGGTGTGTGTGTGTGTGTGTGTGTGTGGGGGGGGGATACAATAGAAATAATTTCTTGCAGTAAAATAAAAAAACTGTTTGACGTTGCATCCCACACAAACCGTGATTGTGAGGTATTATGCAGCCGCATGCACACAGGCACATGTACAAACTGAATATCTGAAAGCATGTGTGTATTGTTATTGTCTTCATAGGCCAAAAATTATTTTACATTTCATGTTTTGTTGCCAGAAGTAATGCTGTTTGTTTTCCATCTTATGTTTCTTTTCAGATCTCAATAAATTGTCCTTTGCTGGTATTGAACTATGTTAACATAATAAATCTTGTCAACAAGCAGAGGAATTATATGGGGTGAATACTGATTTATATTTTATATTTAATTGTTTGCAACTGACAAGATTAATCAATAGAAACACCCAACACGTGCTGTTTATGTGAAAGAATTTAGGATAATTCAAATGCAAAAACATTGCAATGAAGGTTTACTCTACAAACTTCCCAAATAAGTTAGGAAAACCATATAGGAGTTTAACTTTAATTGCTCCTTTGTAATTAAACCCTCTGTCTACTATGCATAACAGTCTCATCTGTAAGTTTGGATAAAAATTACCTCCTTTGAGCTATGCAAGGGGAAATTGGGTTATATGGTTTGGGAGTTTATGGGATGTAAATACAGCTGCTTGCATGAAACGAGGACAATGTCGATGCACCAAAAATGAGGATAGCTTTGGGTTCGCTCTTTATATTCCAAATGACAATTCTACTCAGCAACGAAAACTCCACATGATCTCCAATCAGAGAGCGAAAACCTCTCTTTGAAGAAAAGATTCCTCCTGCAAATTAAGTTTAGATCATATCCAGATGCACTTCTCAAAATCACAGTTAAATAGTTCTTTTTTGTAAATTCAACAATGTCTCTGGTGGAAAAAAAACAAATGTTTAACTAATTCAGTGCTTCATCCTATATCTCCCAAGGCTCTAGACTATTATTTATGTCCAGTTTCCAGTGGTGTTTTCGGTCTTGTCTTGATTGAATGTCTTGCCTTTCGCAATTACTATGATATCCACTTACCTGTTTGTAAAACTGCTACAGGCAGTATATTTATTGTTTCTATGTGACGCAGAAAAAAACAGTTTTAAATGAGGGTTCCTTCCTTCGTTAGTTTACTGTTTACATGCCATTCCAGTACCACGATTATCACATTAGTCCAGCAGATGGGGTCTGTAAAGGACACAGCAAAGACAGTAGAAATAATAACATCCTTAGAACTACAGTGTTTATCCCGCACCACTGCACCCCCCCCCCCACCACCCCCGTAAAACATAGGATATGTAGTAATACATTTCAGCGCCAAACTTTTATATTTATGTATCTGTGTGCAAATGTGCATAATATGATTTCATTACATCATATCTATGTTTCAGTTACTTTATGTCAGCCTTGTTTATGTTAGTTCAGAAGCAATTAAGGAAAATGTGGCAATTCAGCTTAGATGTTGAAAGCCCGCTCTATGTTTTTGTATCTGTTGCCTGTATGACGATATCTTCAGTTTATTCATCACAGATGAGAATTTAAAAATGTGTTAACATACTGTTTGTAACCTTGAGGGTGCTCATTTTTGGGTGGCCAGTGGACTCTGATGAGGATAACTCTTGTGTAACTGGGGGCGGGGGTTCAAATCACACCCCTGGCCTTATGTGTGAGCAGTTTCCATCTTCTCTGTGAGTTTCCATGGGTCTCCTCTGTCTACTCTGGTTTCCCTGTACTGTACCAAGACATGTGGTTTAGGTTTCTGAATAACTGCTAGTGAGTTTCCGTATGCCCTGCAATGCATTGCCATCCTGTCCAGAGCCCTGTACTGTCTTATGCCCTATGCTGTTTGGGATAGACTCCAGGTTAACCGCAGCTCTGTACTGGATAAGCAATATGGAAGATGGATGGACTTCCAATGTAACTGGAAAGCAAATAATGAAACAAATCATCGAATGCCACTTTCAGTTGAGCTACCAAGAGCTTGAATGAAATTCCATGAATTTGTACTTTACGTGCAAATTGGAGTTTAAAATTGTAAAGTAGACTAATAGGAATTTTGCAGCTATTTAACACAAGATGCAGTTGGTTACCAGAATAAGGACAATGCCTTCTATCCCCCCTAGAGATGTATCTCTATCATTAATTGTTGTTTTTTAAATACAGGGGGGAACCTAATAATAGGTCCCCTAAGGCTTACATGTTATCATACATTAATTTCCCCCCATGACTATTTCATGTGAGTCTCTTTAAGTGACAGTGATGTGAGTGAAGGGGCACTGGCAGCCAAGCCAAGCATTTCCATTATAAGCTCCTGCCATCTTTTATAGTTTAAAGGACAAAGACGCCTCCATTCCTTGATTTTGTTTCAGGAATGTGCAAAGAATCAGTCATTCGAACAAGCTAATTTGTGCCAACAATTGCACAAATTTACCAGTGTTGTGCAGAGATGAGCAGCTGAGCAAAGGCTGCTGTTGCTCTCAGCACTCTGTGGTAGAGCCCTCAGCTGCTTCCTGGATGACTGACTGGCCCTTATCACTTTGAGCCACTCACAGACTTTTTACTCCCCCTGGTTTACCATCACGCAACAGTAGGCCATATTCGCCATCCACCAGGTTTCCATTTTATATTTATATGATAAGACAGAATGTTAGGTATCCACTTAAAGACTAAGATCTTCAAGAACTGTCTTGACTTTCTGTCAATGAAGTCCTTCACTGTGAAACTGCAACCCACTGTCATGCAATACCTTGTATGTTGAAATGTTTTTTAAATTAAGTGCTTGCAACTTTCACAAAAACGCAGAGAGGAAAGCAACTGATCTGGAAGGAAGGAACATAGGTAAGATCAAAGAGAGAGTTCCTACACATGGTGCCAGAAGGCTAACATAACAGCTCCACTGTATGGAATAACATAGTATGGGGCTTTAGTGTCTGACTCAGCATTAGTTAATGCTGACACTCCAAGCCCCAGGAATAGCTTGTGGAGCATTGAGATCCTATAGTTAAAATATCAACAAATTACGAAAACTGTAAAATCAAGAGGCACATTAATATGTTGAGAGGCCTCTTGGTTATTTCAGTTGTCAAAGACCCCCCTAGTATTTTCTATGATGTGTAGAGGTTGACTGGGACAGTGGGGTAGGTGATGGTGAAAGTTGCCTGACTGGGGGAAGCTTCCCAGGGGTTGGTGACAATGAGAATTGCCAAAGTGGCCGGGTTAAAATTTTAGCGAACACGGCTAGTTGTGGCCTCTGGTCTTCAGCCCACGTAAGCTCATGTATATGTATGTAAAGTTTATGTATGTATTCTGTTTCAGCTTATTGCTAAAGTATTAAATACACTTTTTACAGATATGTGTGTTACTGTTGTCACGATACCAAAATAAAACATTTTGCATATGACACCATTTTCAATACTCAGCACAATACATAATGTAATACAGGTCGTCATCGACTTACGACCATGATTGGTTACGACTGACTGGTTGTAACACGATTTGGTCGTAAGTCGCATATGTATAGCCTACTGTACAGTAATGTATTGTTATAAAAATCGTTAAGTCATACCTTATCATAATTTTCTTTGTTCATTATGTATTGTTATACATCATACTTTTCTCTTTTCATTATTGTTATACATCATGATTTTCTTGGTTCATTACAGTTATACTGTTACTGGGATGACAGTTAGCAGCTTAGCGCGCGCTGGAATGGTAGTGCTGCCGGGAACTGGTGTGCAAACTGTCATACGCTCAGCTGGGCAACATTCGCGCTGCCAGACATACGAGCTGCGATCGTGGTCGTAAAGTCGATTGATCATAAATTGGATAGGTCGACAAAGACCTATATATAATTCTTTTCAATTGCAACTTTGTTTGCATTGAATACTTTTTTGTAAGCTCATGTCACTATGTCTAAAGAAAACTTTATATTGCATTGTCATTCAAAGCATAATAATAGCTATTGTAATTGTGCTGTAGTCACATTCATAGAAATTCACGAGCAGTAAACAAACACTTGAAATTTTCATGTTACTTCATATTATTATTGCAATGCATAATAGAACAGATATATAATATGTACCTGCCTTCTTTATCTTGTGTTTCAAAGCACAAACAGTTCTAACAATTGCACAACTCTAAAAGTTTGTATCTAAATGATTAGCACTAATCAACATGACCTCACCAGATCGTATGGATCGAACACGACCCACAGGTAAAAATAACAGCAGTTCATTACCTTAATGTGTAAAACTGGCTATAAGCATGTTTTAATCCACAAACAGCAACAGGCTCATACAGATTATTTCAGATGTAATACGTATATGCCTAAACTCTTTTTACTGTGTTGCATGTCGTCCTTTAAATGTTTAGCTAAATTTGTGTATGCTCTCTTTTGAGTATTGCGCGGTGGTATAATGTTTTATGTATTAAGTGCAGTGGTGAAAGTTCCGATCCTTCTAAACCTGTGTGCGAAGCTACACTCAGGTCTAGGCACATGCTTTGGCAACCAAAGAGCCTCAGTGGTCAGAGTGAGCCTGAACTGCAGGCTGTAGACATTATAAATCAATATAGTGGAAAATGAATCTATTGAATGAATCTATTTTATACATGATAGAATCAATACTTGTGCAACTTTCAGTACTTTTGACAACACTAGTGGGTATAACTCAATACAATCAGCTTTGACCCTGAACTGGTTAACTGATAACGATTAGATTGGCACATGAACATTACTAGGATGGAGTAGTACATCACTAGCAAAAATAAACAAATCAGATTAATTTATGATGTTTATAAATTCACAAATGACCTGTAGCATTGTTGAAAACTGTAGTATCAAATCCAGCTAGTTCGGATGGTAACAATGATCTTGAGTTTTCTTCTAAATCTATACATGGATAGTAATCATATTGCGGTCATATGACTGCAGTTACACAGCAAGGATTAAATAAATGAGGGTGATATTTGTTAATGCTAATGTAAAGATACACACTTCATTTAAAGACAGTACTCTATACAGAGTCTGAGATACCCAGAATTCATAGCAGTTTTTTTTTCAGACAACTGATTGAAAACATGAGCGAGCTGAGGTTTATACAAGGGGAGCCTCAGACTAAACGGATCTCCAGCCCCCTGACATTTTTCCGCGGGTATCTGTGCTGCTCAGTGCGGCGTCCGTAACCGCGAGCCACAGAATGGCAGTTTAATCACTTTCGAGCAAAGCTGCAAGCGGCACTCAAGGATCAGCAGGGCAGCGACTGTGTTTGAAGAGCCAAAGGGAATTCAGATCCTGCTGTCCAAGCTTTCCCTGAGTTGGTCCTCCCTAAACAGATGATGACAGAAAACAAATCTGGACTAAAGGAAAGGGCTGTTTCTTTAAATGTTCACACTGTCTGTGTTGAGGTGGTTGAGAAGAAGGGTTTCTACATTCCCTAAGCTGCAACATGAAAGTGCTGGCACTGACTGCGTATAGGAGCTTGACTTGTCGGTTTTTTCACACAGCGTTACAAATACATGGATAATGTGACCTGATGCCTCGGAATGTTCCTGGTGGGTTCCTCTGATCAGCATGGGAGCACTTGACCCACGGGTATTTCCCGTTTTGTTTACAGAGCCTCTTCCTTTTGTCCTGAGATGGACAGACTGATTGCTACAGTGATTATCATCATTATGTACTTGTGCAGCGTTTATTCGGCAAACTGACTGACAACCATTTTTCACAGTTGGTTATTTAAGGAAATTGGTGTAAAATATCTGCCTCTTCCAGCAGTGACGGTCATTTTGCATTTCCTTTCTGAATCTGAACTGCTTTTACGTGCTGCAATCAGGGCGTAGTGATGGCCCGCAGGGAAAAGTGCCAAAAAAGACACAGTGTTTGCACACCAACATGGGTTTCAGTAACACTTTACTTGAGGGGGGTAGAAATAATGTAGTAGTACACTCCCACTTCATTTATTAATTAACCAGAAACTAAGTGTTAGTTACATACTGGTCTCATGTTCCTTAATTATAATCAGTCATAACGGTTCATGTATTTCATGCAGTTATTATATTGGTTTATTATTTGTACTTGAGTAGTACATGAGTTACTAAGTTATTAGTGGCCGCTCAAGTGTTCCTGTGTATGTTTTGGAATGGCTAGATTTTGAGAATCCGGCATGAGTTTCCTTTTGCTGTCATTGAGCAACAGTTAGTTCTACTACATGCCAATATGTGATTTTTTTTAAAAGAGGTGACCATTTTACTGAAGTTGTAAATTGTTTTTGGTAGAGTGCCAGGCCAGGTTCTGTTTGCAACCTGTTTTGCTCATTTGAACCCCCGAAAGAGAGCTCAGAACAAACAGATACTACCCTTAAGTGAGCTGTCCTGCAGGCCATCTGTCTGATACCCCCTGAGTCCATTATAAACATATGTTGTGGGACACAAGCAACCAACAGGCATCTAGACTGCTAATGAGTCCAATGGCTTCAGAATGTGACATGCAAGGGAGGATGCACAAGCAATAGAGTCCGGGGGAAAAAGGAAATAAAACCAGCCTGGACAGAAGAACCAGAAATCCATCCAAGGACTGGGAACTTAACAAAGAACAGAACCTAGGAATCCAAACAGGAACCAGGAAACAAGAACCTGCTTAATTTAACTGGTAACTAGAAAACACAACTGAGGTGGATTAGAAATAGGACCCCAAAACACTAAAGGTAAACTAAATAAACTAAAGGTATGTTTGCATGGGTCACCTGAATTAGCCAATATCTTGCTCAGCAAAGGGTTGAACCCCAAGCAAAGCTGCATTGGCCTCGTTATGTAGCCATTCGTATCACCATCACCGGATTGGGCAAACTGTTAGCATCTATGCTAATTTGGCGACAGTGGTGAATGATAGGAAATTGATCCTCACCTTTTAAAATAAAGCATCAAACCTAAAGCTACGAAATACATGATGGTGTGTCAGAATATTATAAAATAAAGCAGCTAGTCCTTGGCTGAAAATGTTCTGTCGCTCTTGTCGGCTGTTTTCTCAAGGCAAACTCTGCAAAGCCGGTCCTCCCATTTGTTGAATAAATGCGCTTGACATCATGAACTGTATGTGAAATTAATCATGGAAGGATTTTCTTCTCCTCTGAAGCATTAGGATATGTAACATCCAATCTCAGCTTTGAGGGCAGTGAGTAGTGAACAGAGTGATGAACTTAAAGAAACTAAATACAGTGGTACCTCGTTTCTCAAACTTAATCTGTTCCGGACTCCAGAATGAATCCTAAAAAGTTCGAATTCTGATAAAATGTTTCCCATAAAAAATTATTTAAAACCAATTAATTGGTTTCGGGCCCCCCAAAATTACACGTAAATATGTTTTTTTTTAGCATTTAAACACAAAATGAACAGGATAAAGCAAGAAGAACATTTTTTCTTAATGGCTTCCAAAACGATAAAGATCTTATCCCAACATTACCCCTGTCTTGCCCCGATCGTCCACTCTTACCATGTGCCACGCCCCCTCGTTAACCTCATGTGGAATCCCCATGTAATCAGCTATTTCTTGTTGTTGTCATTAGTCCTCTGTATTAAGTTCGTTTCAGTATGTTTCCCCAGTCCGGTCATTGGGTGCGTTCGACTTTCTTACGACGCTGGCTTAAATTCTGATCCTGACGCAATGCATTACAGTTAGATGCATTAGGACCTCTCACCCGGCTGCACAAACTGGAACCGCCTCTGTGAATACAGACCTTTGCCCTTATTGGCTGAAGTGTTTAGTGGCATGCATGATGTTTGTATCCCAGGCAGTTCCGATGTGTAATCTGCTATTTCTCCAGAATATCACGGTTTTCAGTTAATTTACCTGGTAAAATAAAGTTTAAATAAATGACATAAATGATGTAATAGTACACGTAAGTTAGTGGTTTATTTAATGTTACTCTAATGATGCGCTGCTTTATTTGGTTAATCGTCCAGTCTGTGTAGAAGGCATTCAAGTAAGAATTGCATCGTAGTATGACTCATTTACTGGCATGTACAATTCATAGTAGGTCAGTGTTCACGTTTCGACTTCTGATATTCAGATCGAGCTTTAGGTCAAATTTTCAAGAAATTCGAGTTGTAGTGAGTTTGAGAACCGAGGTACCACTGTATTTGAAAATGATTCCAAGTAAAGTGATTTTGTTGGACATATGCTGAACTTAGACCCTCAACATCTACAGTATGCCAGTATCTCCCTTCCGCCTTTACTCCTGACCTTTAAACATGTATATGTCATACAACCCACAATTCAAGTTGGGAGCAGGTGTTATGATGCATTCACTTAGCTGTTGTGTTTGGATATCCCTAAATCCTATTTCACAAATAATGTAAACATTCACTCATTCCAGTAGTATAGTTTTTGCTTTCGATGGGAAACGTTAATTAATAACTTGAATATAATTATGGCCCAGCTGTCATTGTCCAGCAAGATTCGTAATATTCATCCAACGATGACCAAGACCGAAAACAGACTTGGGCTATAATTGACATCACATTACTCAGATCAACTGTAGAGAAAAAAGGCATTGCTGTAAAGTGTCATTCGTCGTTAAATCAAATTCATGTTATCGTTTTAATTATATTGTCCATATGTCTCTCATTTAAAATCTCCCAGATTTGTCATAGTTACGAGGCTGATAATATTCTTAGCAGTCCTCTCCTATAACCATTTTATCAGACCTCGTCAAGGGAAAGAGATGGGATATACTAGAAAGATGTTTAAGTCTGTTATACCAGGGACAGAGGCCTCGGTTAAGCTATGAATAAGGCTATGTAATGATCCTTTGCTTTGAATTGAAGAGAATGAGCCTCCAGATTGACTTGCACCTTCAAGACTGTCCTTTCTAAGGAATGTAAAATACCTAATTTAATTGAATTCCCAGCTCTGATTTACCCAGCCATGTGCTTTTGGACTACCAGTGAAAACCATAGTGCCTATAGACAACCCCCTCTGACAAAGGGAGAATAGGCAAACTCTGTACATGCCCAGTGTGAGGAGTGAGGCACCTTACTGCCCATTTTCTGGAGACAAAAAAAACCACAAGACCGCTGTTTTGCAAGTTATTTTGCAGACCACAGAAAGCAGATCGCCATCACCCAAACAACTCATAAAATTTAATTAGTCGTGATTTTTAGTTCTTCCAAAAGTCATAGTATGCATGGTGCAATAACATTTTGCAGTGGCGCTCCTCAGTGCTTTGTTCCATTTGATCATCCGCAAACATTTCCAAAATGCGCACTGCAGGCAGAACGTTCCCTCGTCTGAGGTTCCTTTTCCGCTTATCTTTATTGGACACATAAACACAGTGTGTGTGCCTTTGACGGCAATCCATCAGCTTTCCGTTTATTCTAGGACAACAAGGGCGAGCGACCATCTGACTGATTGTTGGATGGAACTCCTGTCTTCGTGCCCCCAGCCCCCACTACCATGTTTATACAGAGCACATGTTTCTTCCAGTAAAAGAATGCCAGCATTATGCATTGGGTTTTATACAAAATGTTGGGTTGAACAGGTCAGAGTAAATACTGGGTGAGTGTAATTTGGATCGAGTAAATAAGATCTCTGAAATAAAGACTTTTGTACAAATATGGGCTTTTCCCCCCTCTCCACACCAGGCATATTGTGCTCTGTTGTAAAGACGAAGAGCGATGACCAGTGGTGGTACCTGCCATCTGTAAGCCAGTGCTCATTTCTTCTGGAGCCGTGCTAGACTGTGAAATGCACTTAGCTTTAAGTTGACAAATAACATTATTCGGCAGACACATTTTTCCAAAGTGACACAGAATTGAGAGAGCGGGGTCAGTCAGTCCCAGGAGATATTGGGGTTAAGTGTCTTGCCCAAAACACCCTGCAGTGAAATCGCTCTGCAGTCCCTGGGACTTTAATAATCGACCTTCCAGCCGCCAAGCTGCAGTCGGCCCATGCAAGCGTAGGGAGAACAAGCAACCTGAACACCCGCAGAACCCTGGATGGACATTTATTGTCATGACAGCAGTGTTATTCTGTTCACACCGCAGTTCAATCCAGCTGCAGCATTCAGGCAGCCAGCAGCATGGTGGACCAAGTCACAGCCACGAGACCTAAATAATGCCATTTCCTGGACACTTAATCTGAACTGCTGTTGCAATTCCCAGCAATATGAATTGTGCTGTTGGTTGCTTACAACAAAACAATACTACATTTCTAATATAGTCCTAATTGGTTAAGGTACAGACGGTCCTCTAATTACGAACGAGATACGTTCCGAAGGCTTGTTCGCAAACTTGAAATGTTCATAAATTGTTATTCAACGTTATTTTATGGGTATACGCAAGTATTAAGAACTAGTATGTTGGGAGTACGCACGCTACACTGCTGCATGGCAGGAGTAGCAGCCAGAAGTCGTAGGCTAGGCGGAATTGGTGCTCAGAAAAAAAATGATGTTGCGAATAGGAAACAGGAGCCCATGGAACACAATTTGGACTTACAGTCCTCTTCATTTGTATGTCTGAAAGTTTGTAAGTTGAAAGTTCATAAGTTTGAGGAGTGTCTGTACTGTTATTTTGTTTCGGTTTTTATAGCTTCATAGTTTTTGATCAGGCTCTTTCTTGTCTGTGTCTCTTCTGTAAAATGGCAAGCTAAATATGGACATACCTAAGCACGAACAAAGAAAGAGCAGAGGAAATGCGGTAAAAAATGGTGGCTGTCATTTTTAAGTACCAAGCATTAATAAACATACCCTCAATCCCATTTGTATGTGATTTTCTGCCCTCTGAAAGACTGGCATCCCATCCAGGGTGTCACTGTTTCATGCCATAAGCTTCCCAGGAAAGACTTCAGACTGACCATAGCCTTGCATTGAATATACATACATAACTTGCAAACATTTATGGAAAATTTAAGCATGAAAAGATGAATAATTTAATCGGCACACAAACATGTAGTAAAATCTGTATGGAGAGGGCCTAGAAAGTTTGATCTTTCTTTTTTTTGTTAATAAAGCATGTGTTATCATGGTGAGTTACTTCTGAGGCTTAGTAAACACATAAACATCAGGCTCTTATTGCTTACTGCAAGTGCATGCTTTCAATAATGCAGGAGATCTTTTCCAGGTTATAGGTGTCTGATTGTGAATGTCAGTAAACTTTAATAATGACACATAGCATTTAATTCTATAGCTATTTATTCTGTTATACAATAAAATTATTGATATGCTAGGAATATTGTGAAGGCAGAGGGTTGAATTCATTAGTGCCATGCACACAGGTAGAACTGTCAAGCAGTAAGGTGACAAAACAGTTTTTCTGCTTTTATCTGCACTTTAAAAGCAGTGAAGAATGCAGTTGCATTGTTTTTATTGTTGGTGGTATAATTAGCAAGCAAATGATGTGAAGTCTTCCAGTATCAAAATAAAATGATGCCTCCATAATGTTATGGGAATACATTATCCTGTCTTATACTGTCGCCATTGCAAAAAACATTTTGTTAAATTAAATGTAAAAATATTGTGCAAACATGGTGGTTCTGTGGGCAGCACAGCGGCCTCACGCCTCCATGTCTGGGGTTTGGATTCTTGGTCTCTTTGTGGAGCTGCCATGTTCTGTCTGTATTTCAATGGCTTTTCCCTGGATACTCTCATCTCTTCCTGCATTCCGAAGACCATTTTGATGACACGGTGTCCCGAAATTACCCATAATGTGTATGCACTGCTATAGACTGGCTTCCTGTCCCAGACGACCCTCAACTTGTCCCCTGGCATTGGCCCCAGGCTTATCTCAACCCTGCCCTGGATCAGCACAGGATATCCCTGTAACAGACTGGCCCCTAAAGCAGCCCTTTCTCTCTGCCAGTGGTTATTGGGATTGGCTCCTAGCTCACTATGACAGCTACACTTTACCCGCAGTTAGGGATAATGTACAGATGGATAAATCTTTATTTATCTAAATTTATGATGCGTACATTTACAATCGGGGCGGCATGGTGGTGCAGTGGTTAGCACTGTTGCCTCACACCTCTGGGACCCGGGTTCGAGTCTCCACCTGGGCT
>JABFDZ020000044.1:27104640-27117900 GCA_019775955.2 Pollimyrus isidori | reverse complement strand
TGTCACATTGGCAGAAAGGAGAAATATGTGGCTGGCAACTATTTTATTTTATTTTTTGTTTTTGCCATATGTTATTATTTTTTTACTTTGTTTTGTGATATTTATATTTTTGTATAAAAAGATGGTTGTTCTTACATTATTGGTCATAATGCCAGTTTATAACAAATGCAGGGATTTTTACTTCTATTGAAAAACACTATTACAGTTATGTATTTACTTAATGGATTTTGATCTGTATAAAGTGCGTACTAATGTTAAATAGGGAAAAGAGTATATAACATTTACATTACAGACTCATCATAGCTCTTAGTGTGGATTTAAAAGGAAAAAATATTCAGATCTCACTGACTGCCAATTCTCTTGGCAGTAGTGGACGTAATGTCATTTCAGTTACAAAGATAAATGTATGCCATATAATTTATTTATATGAAAATTTATTTTTGTAGTGTACATAGTAGTTGTCAAGTTATTTGACAGAAGTATATTTTTAAAGAGTTTATATGTAATGATCATGTTTTGTTGGAACATAAGAGAGATGTTACATTGTACTTTCATTGCTAAGTTGCTCTCAGATTTTTTTATTGGAAAAAGCCCCCTACAGTATTATAGGAGAGTGAAATTGGTAAAGCTGTTTTGGGTATGTGAAAAGCTAGCCATGAAAGTAGAAATCGTACTAGATCTCTAAATATTAATGTTCAAACACTGATAGAATTCTAACAAATAAAAAAAATATAACTTATTTGTCTTTTGTTTATGACTTTATTAAAAATGAATCTTAAAGGAAGTATTTGGACCGTGTGGGTTTTTGTTCCTTGTACATTCATCATTTCTGTACACAAGCTTCCTTCACACTGAGCATATCGTCTTCTGTACACACTCCATTTTTGACCAGAATATCCCCGTCCTGCACTCCCCATTTTTAAAAATGTGTAATTTAGTCAAATTAAAGAAAATATGTCTTTTTGTCTATAACATAGAACTTGGAGCATTTTATTACCAGAATGTACAAACATCCAAGTTTGTCAAGACAAATAAGACAAACACCTTATGGTGTGATCAGGGATGCTGGCGGAGATTTCGAATCCCATGAAAGCTTCTTGTGTTCAGTGCCCCTGTCACTTGGGGGCCTTTGGAAAAATCCTAACTCTTCTCCCCTGACTTCAATATATAAAAAACAAGAATAAAAATGACAACTTTACGGAAGGGCACAGTGCAAAAATGTTTTAATGAATCAGCTTCACAAACCGATTCCTTTAATTATCTGCCCCCCCATCTTTTGCTCCACCTTTTCCTGCCTCCCCACCCTAACCCTGCCTATTTGCATCGTTAATATTATGCCGTAATTTAAGGGATTTGTCTCATGGGGTCTGAAACCAACACCATACTAACAGAGATGAAGAATGAATGTCACAACTTAGCCCCCTGCCCCCAGCCATGACTTCATCTTTGGAAGACATTTTTGGAGGACTGTTGGTCAGCATGCATTGAAAATTGTTGGGCTTCTCTAGATATATCATACCTTGAATATAGTTTTCAGGTGCCATTGACCATAAAATTAGTTTTACAGCCACTAAAGAAATGCCAGTAGTCAGTCACTGCGATGTACCAGACCCTGGTAGGGAACTAATTGCGGTAACGTGTCAGCATTGGAAAGCAGCCTGATTGCAGAGCCTGATCACATTGTAGTGGGATGTACTGTTTCGGTCCTTCGGTCAGACAGAAAATTCTCAAATGTTTGTGGATAGGCTACAGAAATTCAAAAGGTCTTTTCACAGAAGATGAGCGTGCTTGAGGTTGCCCGATGCCGATTGGAGAAGACGTCACGGCTACCGAGCTGATTGCCATCTTTAATAATCTGCCTCATGTCATGTCCTTCACTATGAGGGTGGCCCCCTTTTTCTCTTGAAAATTAGATGGAGGCAGTTTAGGAATTTTGACTCTGTGCCATATATAACATTATTGTAGACAGAAAATGAATAACGAACACATAGATTTAGATGTTATGTTTCACTAGCCAAAGAAGCGGTCTCCCATTCAGGGGGTCCCAGGCCTTGGTTTCTGTGCATCCTAAAAACAAACTTTGTCTTTATTGCTTAAGGGTAGGTATGTAAGTAAAGCTAAAAAGATATTAACACATTTCTCACATAATTTGATCTAAAAATAAATGTATAATTTTACACCTGGACTTTTCAGATGAACAGTAAAATAACTATTCCTGTCCTTCATAGAAAACATAACTATAAGTCGGGTTCATCAGTACGTAATTAATGTGGAGAGAGTCAGAAGATAATGGAAGAGAGGAAAGACAGAGGAAAAATATCTTAAGCAGAGGTCCAGACGTGACTTTGTGGAAATCATGCTAATATCACAATAGGGAATGGGCAATACTGCTAGACACAGTACTGAGATCTCAGAATTAGTGGTGCACAGAGGATAACGCTATCCATTGACAGTACAGTTTACTATGTGCTTTGGCCAACATGGAAACCAGGCTGGAATATTTCAAGTATATTACAGGGATAACTTTGCTGTTAGGATGCAACCAAAAAAAAAAAAAAAAAACATTAGAAGCAAAAGAAAATATATGTGTACAATTAGTTTAACTAGATTTACATTTGTCTTAAGTAGAAATCTATCTACAAGCACCTTGAAAGTGTGTACGTTTTAAGGATAAATTCTTACATGGATTATGAAGAATGGGCTTTAATGGACAGGTATTGTTTCTTTTTGAAATTAATTTTTCATGACGTATTGTATAGAGCTGCTTCTTCCTGAATGAACACCTGGTGGCTGAATGTGAGGTTTAAATGTTATCTGTGCAACTAGGAAGGTGTGGAAGCTTAGGGGCAGAGTTTGGAAATAATCTTTCAGTTCTCATGGGTTTCATATCTTGCTTGCTCATGTCAGTGAACAAGACATATGTTTGTTTTATTTTCAGTTCAACAACCCATCTCGTCCCAAGGGTACTGGATAAAATCACTCTATTTTTCCTGGAACTGTTTCCTGTAATGAAGAGCCAGCTTTTTATCATTATTGGGTTATTAGAGTTTGTAGATATGGTTGTTTAAAAACGTGAGGGTTTCTGTTGCTGTCTTTGAACCTGAAATGAACATCTTTGGGAGTATTTTGAGAAAGTCCTGTGTATTCAGGAAGACCATAATGCCTCAAATCTGCTAAAGAAAGAAGAGAAAAAAACAATGAGGACTCAGTCTTCACAACAATCTGTATGGCATTTGGAAGGCTGCAGACACAGATAGAAGACAGAACGTTCTGGAGGAATCCCATCTATATGGTCACAAGGATTTTGGATTAACTAACATTAATTATAGCATTAAGTATAATGTTCACAGATCTTTTTGAGTTCTATAATACCATCAGTAGTGCTGTAGTTCTCAAGACCAATTTTTTTGTGGTCTCAGTCTTGTCTTGGTCTCGATTCTATTTGGTTTCAGTCTTGTCTTGTCCTCGACTCTATTTAGTCTTGGTCTTGTCTTGGTCTCGGACATAGTGGTCTCCATGGGATGGGGGAAAAAAAAACACATCCTCACAGAACAGTATCATTATTTATTACGCACCTCAGTTAAAATGCAACCAGTCAGATGCATCTATTGTAAAACACATCACATACATTATATACACTGCCAATGCTTCACAATCCACACACATCATACACATCGCATCATAGCGAAGTCGGCAAAGAAATGTCCGATAATGTGTGCAAAGTCTATTGCATAGTTATAATTCAGATAAATTAGGTATTTTACATTCCTTAGAAAGCACAGCCTTGGAGGTGCAAGTCAATCTGGAGGCTCATTCTCTTCAATTCAAAGCAAAGGATCATTACATAGCCTTATTCATAGCTTAACCGAGGCCTCTGTCCCTGGTATAAGAGACTTACTGTAATATGAACATCTTTCTGGTATATCCCATCTCTTTTCCTTGATGAGGTCTGATAAAATGGTTATAGGAGAGGACTGCTAAGAATATTATCAGCCTCGTAACTATGACAAATCTTGAAGATTTTAAATGACAGACATATGGACAATATGATTGAAAAGATAACATGAACTTGATTTAACAAGTAATGACACTTTACAGCAATGCCTTTTTTCTCTACAGTTGCTACAGTATGAGTAATGTAATGTCAATTCTAGGCCTAGTCTGTTTTCGGTCTTGGTTTTGGTCTCGACCAGTCTTGGTCTTGGTCTCGGTTTAGGCGGTCTTGACTACAACACTAACCATCAGTGATGGCATATTGTAAGACCTATTGGGAAGCTTCACACAAAGCCTCCCCCCAGCTCAGTGTGAGGAGTTTGCATGATCTCCCTGCATCTCAGATGTTTCGCCTGACTCCTCTGCTCTCCTCCCACAAACTCTAAAGACTGTGCCCTGTCCACTTAGATGAACTAATGCCAGTAAACTGCCAGTTCTGTGTGAGTGTGTGCCCTGACTCCCCTTTGCTGTGCCCACCTTCTCTGCTTCCTGTTACAAGCTCACTACCATCCTACATCTGATAAGCAGTTATGGAAGATGGGTGTATGAAGGGATGTGACAACAGCCACCACCGCACTTAAATAAAATGCATGCAAGACAAGATAGCAAGAGTATCCAATATTCTAAAGCTGAACACAACAAAGAAGAGCAACACTTTCCACAGGGTATAAAGCTGTGAATATGTAGTTTAACAGAGTAAGATAATTTAAATACATTTAAATACAAATTGGTATCTTTCAGATATATTCATGGGCATCAGGGGGACAGATTTGGCGGGTACGGCACTTAACACAAACCGCTGAGTATGTAAAGTTATACATGAAATTGGGAAGGGGGGGTCCAGAATTCCTAGGTACACCCTGGGATTATGACAACTTCAGTTTCTACTTCTAATATTAATTCCATAACCAGTAATTAGGCACTTTGGGACATGCGTTCATTCTTCTTTTTCAAATGATTATATGAATCATCAGATAATATTTATCATTGATTTTAAATGCAAAGGAAACCATGAAGCTCTCATCTGTAATGCACTATAAATACCTTCATAGTGCATTATAATGGCTAATACTAACCATTGCAATGCATTATGAGGATACCTGTAATGCATTATGGTGACTGCTTTAAGTTAATTGTTACCCTCTTTTCTCCCTGTTTTTGTCCAAATTTGCTCCATTCATTTCCCACACTGCAAAGACGTGTGGCTCAGCGTGCGAGTCAATGTGCATGCATGACTTCGTGTCTGTATGCGTGTGGGGCGTCCTGTGACTGAACAGTGTCCTGGAGAAAATGCACCCCGCCTTTTACGCCGGGGGATAGACTCCAGAGACCTGTGACCTGGCTACAAATGCAGAAGAGCAGACATAAATATCTGGATTATCACACGGTACACGGCACTGAACACCAACGGCCTGAACATGACGGGTGAAAATGGTCAGTCTGTGCGCCGCTGTGTTAAACCTCATGGCTGAAGCCTGCTTTTTTCCGCAATTCCATAGAGCTGTAGGTGCATGAAGCTCCAGGGTGTTGAAATCGTTTGCTTTTAGTTGATGGGGAATTCTGTCGACTGCTGGGACCCCCCCCCGCCGCACCCCCTTCCACAGGAAGGTCTCTCAGATCACTCAAAGACACAAACCAGGTGGTAGACACATTTCTCCTGCGTTGTGTAAACTTATGGCTTGCCAAAAGGGAAAAGTTATCAACAGAAATTTTGAAAACGTATAAATTTTGGATCATATACAAATACTCTGTGTATATAAGAATACATATAAAATACCATAATAGTATACATAGAAAAGACAGCATGAAAAACACAAAGAGGTGCTACCCACTACATAAATCAAAGGTAGATTAACACACTCACTGTTTATCCTGAGTTTCTTTTGCGGGGTCTCTGGATGGCTATGCATTTCTTCGCTTCATTTAAACATCCTTTCTGTCTGTGGTTTCACTGCAACCACAAACCAATGGCCTATTAAACGATGCACGCATGTTTATCGAAAAGATGTGGAACAAGTTGTACTAATGAGGGGGTTTTTGTGCTTTTTGTGTTTTTTATATGTTGTGTTTTTTGTATAGTGCTGAAAGCATTGATGCCCTCTCTTATAAATCCTTCCTCTATTGTTTAAACTCATTCTGTTTGTCTTGGGGTAAAACAGGCAGTGATGTATGGAACATATGCATCATCAAATGTGTAGGGTGGGGGTTTAGGGATTTGGGGGTGAGCAGGAAGATTCCTCATGCTTAAATGCTTTCATGTGTATTTAGAAGCACAGGCAAACACATATGCCTGCTAATACAAATAAAACGACGCAATTGGGTTGCACGCACTAGTGCATTGGTGTGCTGCTATTGCTATGAGCCATCTGCTGGGTGGAAGAGCCCCCTCTGCATTTGTGCTGTCTGGAATTACTTTCTGAATGGGATGGTAATCTTCTCCCAATGAAAGTACAGGCACCTGCCACCACCACCAAAAATTAAAATAATGACAAGTTATCAAACAAAATTTGCTAACCTGTCTACTAGTTTTGCTTATTTTTGGTAGCTCTTTACTCAAATGGCTTGAGGGTCCCTGCTCAGGCTGGCTGCAGTAAGTTTCAAATCTAAATTACATTATTTTATAGACAGGTCAGTGTAGGAAGCAGTGGGACTTAAATCGCATGGTTTGTGACTTCCAGTAACACTAAGTTTCCAGTAGCAGCCTGGGCTAATGTGGTTTGGACACAATCGCCGCAGTCATGACCCGTGAAAATGTGGCAAAGCGGGGCCTTTACAGCCAAGTTGTTAATTTTAACGGTAATTAAACATGATCGACAGAAAATAAAGCCTTCCAAACTGTAAAACTGAATTCAGGCCTAAATAAAATGGTCTTCATAAGACCCCCAGCCTCCAAACGACGATGTCGGATTTTCGAATGCAGGATTGCGCAGTGATTGCTACAATGACAAAGGGCTTAATAACCTTCTTCAATTTCCTCCCCAAAGCTAATGGGAAACACATTTGTCTTAAGGGCTCATTCAATTAAGGAAGCCAAGCAGCAGAATCCCCAGGTGGGGAGCAGTGAAGACACATTCTGGATGGGCCTCCATTAAATGTCATTTTCTTAAGCAAAGTCAAAAGAGGAACCTGTTCTGCTTTGCTTGTGCTTCAGGATAGCTTTGCAGGTTACCATGCCAACAGGGTACACAGAAAATATAACGACTAAACAACAACCGGGACAAAACATTCACATCGGCATTGTTTGCATTACAGCAGTTCCATTTGGACTTCCAGAAGCCCCAGCCTGCCTGCCTGTCATGGGTCAGAAGGGCCAAGCTCAAGGTATTGGGGCTGTAATTTAGAGTCCTATCATTTTACCCTTTCAGGCTGCCTCCTTCTGATTGCTTACTCTCCCATCTGTGCTTTGGCAAGGACTGTGCTTCACGCTTGTTTGTGTTAGAGCACTGTGTTTACTTTAATCAGACTGCGTTTACTCCAGCTTCTCCACTCAGCCTGGGCCTTACTGCGGATGGTGTAAACACAGCTTTTCTGGAGTATTTCTGGCCCAACACACTCCAGGCCGGAATCCCAGGGTAACAAATCTGTAACTAGCCTCAGAAAGCCTCCTGGTAGAAAACAGTGCATTCTTTACCTTTGAGGGAACTGTATCCTCAGCAGGAAGATAGAGATGACAACAGTTCAGAAACTCATGCCCTCAGTTTCTTCCAAACTGTGTTCCTGTTTGATGACGCTTCTTAGAGTTCCAATTGGTATCCAAACAGTATTTGGTCAAGTTTCCCACTTTATTAAACCTTGAGCTGTACCAAAAGTTCTCCATCGCGGGAGAAACGACTTGTCTTTTGATGGAACACATTTGCAGAGCTGCCATACTTGCACGTCTTGCTGGATTGTGGTGTTCCCGAACGCAGTGAGAGCAGCATGAATGCATACACAGAAGGGCATTGTTTCACCTTCATATGCCAGAGCAAAGTAAAACAAGCATGAATGCAAATATTATCTTTATAGACAGATTGGTCCATGGGGACATTGTGATTTCTTTTCATTTTTAATGTGGCTATTCTGGGATTTGATCTTGCAACGTCTTACTGACAAGGTGTAGCTTAATCTAACACTTATTTTTTGCGCTACTGTCTTGCAATTTTATAACACTACCATGAAGTTTCCTAGCAGCATTACTCCTCCTGCTGCCTATGGTCGATTGGTGACCAACAAACGAACACATTTTTCCTTCAAACTTCAAGATAAGTGGTCTGTGTGTTACACATACAGCAGCATTAACCTTGAGTGCTGCGGCTTGTGCTCAACCATTCTCATATTTCTGCCTCAATGTAAAGAAAGCCAAGGAGCCACCTGTGAGGAAGACCTCAGTCTTTTAACATGGTCACAAGGCCAGGCTGCCTACTGGACTGAATTCACAGCTTCCTCGCTAAGCAATGAAAAGCTACTATAAAAAAATGTCCGGAACTGCAGAAAACACAGGGAGCTTTCCACAAAACCCATGGCCATCTTTACAAATAAGATTGGTATGTTGAGCAGAGGCACATGCAGCCACAGAGAAGGGTATTATGGTCAACTATCCAATAAAACGTTATATTAAGTATAAATCCCGTTAGAGAAAGCTGGCTTGATTAAACTATACAATCTATACCCTTTCTGTACCACGTTTCTGTACCACATTGTTCTTTTTTCAAAGATTTTTACAGTAACAGTTTATACTTTTACACGTCCATAAATACCAATCCATAGTCTCTATAACCATTTCTTCACATGAAGAAATGTGAAGTGTGCCATAAAATCCATCAATTTCTGATCCTGATCAGGGTTGTGGGTGGACCTGGAGGTCTCTGCCATAAATGAAAATAAATTCAGAGACACCCTGAGATAGAAATTGCTGGCCCCATTGTTGAATTTTTTTAATTTTCCCAATTGGTCCACAGCTACAAGCAGCAAGGGTTGTAATTGGCTGCTGCGGTATTTGTTTGGACTGTGGGCCGGAAGCAGGAATCATTAGTCTCTGCCACATGCACAGCAGCTGAAAAAAGGGGCCTCTGTGAAAACAGGACGAAGCTCATAATTGGTTCAGCTGCTGTTCACCGTTTCCGTGACAACCTGGCGGGCAGGCTGTGATGAATCACGGCTGAAGCCATCACTCAGGACTGGAAATGGTCGTGCAAGTATGCCAGCCTGTCCTCAACATTCCCAATGTGTCCAACCCTCCATCTTCACGACGTTTCTCCAGACTCAGCTTTGGGGATGGACTTTTCTTCTGCTTGTTTATGTATCTGTGTTCCAGGGAGTTGGGGAGCAGGATGGTATGAGGGAGCCTGCATAACACTGACAGGGCTTTGCATTCCTGCACCTTAACATCTAGTCTGGTTATTTCTGCGTGTTGATCTCAAACATTCACTTTCTGACGGCGACAGGCAGCATTCCGTAGGCATTCACAAAGAAGGGCACCCGGAACAAGCATGGGGAGCCGTCGCCACTGGAAGTGCAGCACCTACAGAAGCAGGCTCAGATGTGAGGCTTCCCACACATGGACCAGAGTGCCCAGCATTGCCAATATCTTTGGAGGAGGAGATAAGGTGAAGTCGGGACAGGCCTGTGTCGAGTTTACGGGTGTGTGGAAAAGTTCATAACAGCAGGACCACACAGCCACTCACATACGGCAACCTACACTCACCCACAAACACAAAGGATCCTGTAGCGGCCAGGTCCTGGCAGGTAGCCATTTCATTGTTCCTGGGCTTTCTTTTTCTAGATTTTTTCCTCCTGTTTTTCTTCCCACTTTTATTTGTTGCAAATTCTGTCGCCTGCGCTCGGCCAATCCGCACTGCTGGCAGTTAGCGAAGGGCTGCTGGCGAGCTTTCCTCTGTTTCATGCGCTGCCAACTGGCTTTCTCTCTCTCATATGATGCTGGGTAGGAGAGCTCTGTTGACTGGACCAGTGGCACATCTCTTACCAGAAAGGATGGGAAAATGTTGGGTTCCAGCACGTCAGCGGTCAAAGACATAGACCCCCAGTGTCAGCTATGCTCTACAGCTAATATCTGACTGCCAATCTAAGTTGCCCAGTGACATAGTGCGCATATATATATATATATATATACACATATAAATGCATAAGCAAAGGCAGTGCTATATACACGCTTCTTTCATATCTAACATCTTACACTCGCTAACAAACAAAGCAACACCCTCTTAAACTGTACACGGACCTCTGGCATAAAATCATTAATTTGAAATGAATTACGACAACAGCATAATTCATATATATAAAGATGATGTCATGTTTTTTCTGCTTGCTTCATTTTGGCCGCTCCATAAATGAGGTATGTCTTTACACAAACTTACCCAATATGATAACAATGGTTGATTAATGACGAGTTTACGACAGATGTCTTGAAGAAACAGGCGGCAGATTCCTCAACAAAAGATTTATGAATTGACTGCAAGATTGGCCATCTGTTTTTTTCACACAGCTGAAAGATTTTTTGGTCTCTTGACATTAGTTTTTACAATCCACATAACTAAATTCATCTGCATTTTTTTAAAGTCGCTTCACTTGTTCCACATTCAAAAGCTTTTGCTTTTCTCTGAAGTCTCTCCTCAGTTAATTTCAACTTTGTCACTTGTAATCATTGTAAAACTTGGACTTAAAAATGAACTTAAAACAAACTCCATTCCAAAGATGCCATTATCAGTTGCTGTCTGTATTCTCATAGTCACCAACATTTAAAAGACAGTGACAAAGGACATTAAAATTACCTGGATGGGAATTTAATGTAGGTGGAATACTATCAATTATCAGTAATTAACTTGCAGATTAAATAGGATTTATAAGAACAAAAATACCAGGCTAATAAGTGTCACACGGACATATAAACATCACCATCTTTTCACTGCTGCTATGATTTACTGAGATTTCTGAGGTTTAGCTGTGGACCATATGGAGCACATTTAGGTTGGAACTCAAGCGGAGTTTGATTAAAGATCCATTTCTGGGCTATAAGACATATTAAGTCCCACCCCCTCCCAGTAAACAAAACTCTAATGTTGTGTGTGATTGGTTCAGAGAACAGAAAACAGCTTGTGAAACAAATAGGGCCAGGAGGTGGTACTGCTTAGTGCCATGTCCTCAAAGACTAAATGTTACTTGTCCCAGACAGGACATCCTCCCCTTCAGCAAGTCGCGTGACATAAACTGCTCTAATAAGAACATCTAGTTGTATTAAAATGCAATAAACAGAAATGTGTGCAATAAATCGACAGGTGCAGAATCTAAGCAACAATGAGTCATAATAGGCTAATTGGCATTGTTGCAGTCATGCAGCCTTTTGTGCATGGTGCGATGAACAGGCATCTTTAGTCATTAACTTCCTTTAGAGAAAAGGAAGGCAGCATGGCATTAAGCCAGCCATAAATGCCATTTCCTTATTAGGCTTGATATGAACAGTTTAACTGAGAATTATGACACAGCTAAGGAATATTTCTTCCGCAATGGCACAGTTTTCTATAGAATGGCCCCTGTTTGCTTGAATGAACCCAGTAATTTTGCATAACAGAAAACCTTAACCGCTTTTAAAATGCAATGCACTTCTGCAGTCTGCAGTTCGGTGCGTTTCATTGCGACAAATCCCAATCGTATAAGCAAACTAGCTGCATTGCTGCCGTTTTCCTTCAGCAGGTTCGCCTAAGCACATAACGCAGGTGTCATTCGTTTGCAGCTGTTGAAGAAGGTTAGGATGGTATAGCAATGCTGCACAAAAAGAGTGACCCGCTAGACATAGCAACACTAAAACACTAATGGAAGGCACTAAAAATGTCACAAAATGGCTGAGGATTATATCTGAATTTCCAAAGTTTATTATTATCTTAATGAACAGAAAACATCCCAAGATAGTGTACTGTATATTATATAGCTGGATCGCAGACATAAAGATTAAATGAATAAATGTGAAGGAAATCATTCACATTTTTAATATAATTCCGTTTAGTACGACTTCTCTCTGCTACTCCCGCCGTGCAGCATCCTATTTCTTTGTATTTGCGTATACCCTTAAAATGATGGTGAATAACGACTTGCGAACTTTTCAAGTAACAAACAGCCGTTTGGAACGGAACTCATAAGTAGAAGAGCCTCTGTAATACTAAAATTTGAAACGTGATTCTAAGATATTTATTGATGTAAGATTTTACTAACCTTGTAAATAGCTTTTTAAGAAAAAAAATCCATATAAATTTCCAGGCAACAAAATGTTAATACTACCATGCTATTTGATTGACCTTTGGTGACACCAGGTTACCAATATGCTGATCAATATTTTTGGAAGCCATGAACATTTCATAATCTTCACAAATTTCAGAACTTCAGAAATTTACAATGGTCATTGGTGACAAAACACCAATTATAATAGGGTAGATATTCCTGCCTGGTTCTGCTGCTATGGAAAGATCTTAGGCTTTGACACCAGCCTAGAGTCTGAAATTGATGCTGTAGGCTGGACAAGATGTTTTTGGACAATTTGGTACATTTCAGGCCACTTATGTGGTTGTGTTAATAAAATTGTTGTGTGTGTATGCACAACAAGCGTGCGTGTGTGTATGTGTACGTGTCTGTGGGTGTGCGTGCATGTGTGTGTGTAGGGTAATTTTAGCTTCAACCATAAAAATTCATAAAAAATATTGCTGTCCCTGTTTTCTGGGGAGACACTGCAGCACGTCACACCCGGCGTATTGCATGTTTTGTCTGGATCTCGACTAAACAAACTCATCTGTGTGAACAGCTGTGCTTGCTCTGCCCGACTTCCAGGACAGGATCCAGCAGTTGATATCTTAGCTCCTTGAAAATCGTAACTTTTTTCTCTATTCTTTATTGATTTGACGAAGGGATTCGCAAACCTCCCATTAACATGGTGATCTAAGGACATTGTTATGCCTGCTTTGAGACAACCATGCTGGTCAACAGCCAAAGATAATTGCGCAGTCAGGGTGTCACAAGCACTTGCAATTCTACACCTTAGCGTTTTAGCTATTCTTTTAACTTTATCCCAAATAATGCATCAACTAAGTGATTTACAACAACTGTGATGCACGTGGTCCTTCTAACTTAAATTCGTTTGAAAATTGGGGTGGAGCCAGTGTTGCCAGACGTACGATAATTATCGTATTTGTACCATAATTTTACCCAGTGTACGATGTACGATCAATAATTCCAAAAATCCCATAATGTACGATAATTTTACCCCTCTACCCAGATCTCTGTTTT
>JABFDZ020000044.1:27084980-27095396 GCA_019775955.2 Pollimyrus isidori | reverse complement strand
CCCCCATTTACTCTCTAAAGTTGATGGTGTCTGTTCCTGTCATCACCCTGTGTTATACTGTAGTGATATTAAGGTGTGGCACAGCAGAAACATGTCACTGTCACCGTTAACAGTGATGGGCTGTTTGTTCTTTGCAGGGTTTAACATTTGCAGTGAAAATTCTACATTTCTCCTCCAAGACTTACACAGCCTTCCTGCTGCAATGATGGAAACACATGAAACAGCTCTTTAGCAACAAGGTAATTAAGAAACCATTGTACTTGTCTTCAAAGATCTGTAAATAACTATGGAGAAAAAACCAGTGTGGTGAGTGTTATGACTTTGACTGTTCCACCCCACAAGGCTAGGAATCTGTTGGAAAGCTTTTTTTCACTGGGCAATTTCCCCCTCACTTAAGTTTTCTCTCTTTAATGTAAATCCTCTTTTTTTTTTTCTTTTTGAAACTGAGAGAGAAAAGTATCTGTTAGTCATTTCAAACTGAAACCCAAGGTGAGAGGATTAGTTGTGGAGGGGCGTTTTTTGCTTAATGACGTTAATTTGTAAGAAATACTTTTGTGCTGAGGATAAGGAGGTGCTAAGAGTTCAGTCGGACTCTGGGGGCTTTATTGCTGGGCTCAGCGCTGTAGATGAATACTTTTTTTTTTTTTTTTAACAGTCCTACTAATGAAATACTGGGTGATGACAAATTCAGATGGTAAAAATTTGAGCCCCAGCTGGACTGCACATTTAACTGTAATTTTCTGACTACCACTCTGTCAATTCGGGCTGCACACAAAAGATTCATTATCAGATTTTTTTTCCCACCCCCCCATTTTGTTTTTGGAAACATTTTCCACACAAATCAGCAGGACACACGAAAGGAATTTCATCAGTCCCCCCCCTACTCTCCCCCCAGCATGTGTCTGAATTCCACCCTGTGTCTCTCTTGCAGGGAGTGGTCCCCAGACCTCGCATGGGCCTGAAGCCATGAGCCACACCGGCCCTTTTCCTGAGCAGCTCGTGGAGTTCTGGATGGGCAAGGCAGTGAAGTGGAGCCAGGCCCTGACCCCTGCGACCCGGCACGACATGGCCCTCCACCTCGGCCACCTGAGGGGCTTCCTCCGCCGGCTCCTGCTAGAGCTGCGAGTGGCTGTGAGTCCTCCAGAATGTGCACTTAGGGGCTCCCCAGGGAGCTTGGGGCCGGCTGTCTGCCTCCCGACTCCTGCTGTTCTGCTCCCTAACCGGAGCAGATCGGGCCTGAAGCGCCCGTGATCTGTGAGCCCAAATCTGTGGCTATAAACTCTGCAGCGTGAACCTCTAATATGATCTGCAGGTTGGCTGTATAATTGGGGCAGCCGAGTGAGATTCTGACAAGAGCTACTGGGCGAGTGTTCAGCTGGAGCCACAGCTAACATGGCCATGAACAGGAGCTGCTCTGTGCCGCAGGGGAGGCGGGTGGTGGGCGGCGGGCGGCTGGCAGCGACCCGGGCCCGAGTTAGTGGGCTAATGGCCGCCAGGGAACTGGCAAAGCTAACCCAAAGTACTTCCGGATTGCGTGTAACGGACGAGGTCCTGTGAGAAAGCAGTGTTAGCATGTGGCGTCCTTCCCGCCGCCCCCGTTTCTCTTGAAAGGGGGTCAACTTGCCCCACTAGTGCAGTTGACTCAGGCCTTGGCGCATGGAAAGAAAAATGAGATTTCAGTCATCAGGCATTTAATTGAGTCCTCACGATGTCACCACGCTGCCAGGACGTAATCATTCCTCTCTTCGCATCATTTTCGGCAATGTGACACCGATGGTGGTCTACCGATTAGGACGGTGTCTTTCCTTGACAGATATTGAGGTTTAGACCCATTTGCTTGTCCGTTTGGTATAGATAAACGTTCCTGCCCTTGCTTGCAGGAATTGGGGGGGTTGTAAGTGCCTTCCCCCATTTCTTGCACAGGCAGACATGGCTGCTGGGGAGGAAAGCGGTGAAGATATCTCAGATTGTGTTGTACCTTCCCCCCTGCACAAGCCACACCCCTCCGCAGTCCTGCAGCGCTCTGTCCGCATAGCCGTCTGCGTGCTGCCCCCCCCCGGTGCTCTGGCCAGCTGTATGATTCATGGGGGCCTCGTTAGAGTCACAGCGTGACTGTGGGTCTGTGCATCGTGCTTTCCTCTGGTCCCCCTCCCTTGGGATGCTGGCATCTACATTTACATCTGTTAAGCATTTAATGACCCGGTGGGCAAATACGGTGGTGATGAAATGCTGCGTGTTTGCTGAGGCCGTCTCACTCATTTTTGTAATATATTCACGTCTGCTACTCACCAGCCATTGGCCTATTTAAAGTCTTACCCCTGTTGCTGGTAAGCGTGCATCCGTCTCTTTTGAATCACTGCTCATCCAGCAGAGGGACGTGTCGAGCCCGGAGCTCGTTTCAGAGCACACAGGACAGGCTTGGGTTGCCAGTCAGTCACAAGACACAGTCTCACAATTGGCAGTTTAGGGAAAACAAGGCACTGAACCAATTTTTTGGACTATAAGGAGAAAATCCACGAGGACTTGGGGTGAATGTAGTGCCAGATTGTATCCACTGAGGCTACAAGGCCGCAAACGGAAAGGGGGAAAAAAAGCTTTATGGGTAACACTTTACTGGAGGGGGCACATATAATACACCGTTATGCTCTTAATTAATGATGAGCCGAGTTACTTAATGTATTAACCACAAACTGTCTTATTTACAAGCATATTTCTGTTAGCTGAGTGTTAACATAAAATTGTTAAACCAATAAGTAGGTTTACAATAAGTAAAAAAAAAAAAAAAAAACTTACCACTACTTTTGTTAGTTCTATTAATTACTGTACTTTATCGATCTTGTGTTAATTTGTCATTAATGAATTGTAACATTTATTTCATGCAGGTTCTATATTTGTTACTGTATCTGTTAATTCTGTTAACCTTTCTGAAGTTCTGAATTAACAAATAACAGAAAAGTGAAATTCTGATCTTGTTTTTGTTCATCATTAATGAACCATGTAGCTACTATATTTGTTCATGATTTGTACTTGAGTAGTAGCTGAGTTACTACTAAGTTATTAAGGAATGTTATTGTAAAGTTTCACTACTTTACGATATATATTTTTGGTCTGTGATGGGCTGAATTCAGTCTCTGAGAGGTCGCTGCTGTCCACACTCTGCTGTGTGCTTACTGTGTCCTTTCAGTTTTGTACCTATTATTTGGCTGTATTCAGGGCCGGGCTTGGCATTGTGCTGAACTCGGGGACATATTCACCCCTCCCAGTTTCCCAGTTCCAACGCACATCACAGTGCAGTTGAAGCACTTATCTAGATGAACATTCCTGCCGCATTATGTCATGTACTCACACATGCACACGCACACACATACCACATGTACATTTATAGGTGGTCTGAACTGAGTCGTTTGTACATACATGGTACCGAACCAGTCTGTTTTCTTTACCATGTATATTTAATGTGCTGTGTGTATCTTGAAATAATATGTAAGCTTACCGTATAGCAGTATTGCCGAACTGGGTCCCATTAATTCTGCAACTGTCTTTTTAGAAACATCAGCGGTCGAACTTGTGTGCAAGGCAATAATTTTTTTTAATAAAGAAAAGTTATGGCTTAATTTAAAGGTACTGTGGAGCGTTTCCATTACTCTGATTAAAAATGTAGTATCGCATTTTTTAACTATTTTATATTATGTCGTTTTGTGGCATCATGGTGGTTAAATGGGGGGCCTCCACAGTGTGTGTGCTTTGTGTGGACTTTACATGTTCTCCACATGTCACAACAGATCCATCTGTCTTCTCTGGTTTCCTTCTGCAGTCTAAAGACACAGTTAGGTTAACTGGCATGTCTGAATGACCCTTTTGTGTGTGGTTGTGTCTGCCTGCGATGGACTCACTTCCCATCCAAAGTATACCCTTGCCCTACACACTGTACCTCCCTACCATGACCCTAACCAAGACAGGCAGTGGGAAGATGTATGTATGGATTATTAATTTGTTTATTATGCAGCAGTTTTAATAGCATAATAGTGTATCATGTTTGTTTTGTGCAATATGTGAAATAATCATACTGGGATACAAAAACTCTTTCACAGCCAGTATGCAGAACAGACAATGTGTAATCTGTTTGTGATGGCAGCTGCACAGGATCATATTGCCAGTCTCACCTCGTGTGTAGCGATATTTCCAGTGCAGGCGCATAATGTCTTAGCCGACTTTGAGCATCACTGGTCTTGGTGATGCGATACGGTCCAGGGCTTAACGAGGGAAGGGGGGGAATAACATTTCTGCCGATGTCGGCCAGGAGCTAATTAGAAATACATTTCTCTCCCACTGCTCCGCGGATGTGTACTAAACGGCCGGCTTAGCTTCTTGTCTCAGCCAAGTGGAGCCGGCCCAAGCACCTTGTTGCTGGGGGTGTCTCTCACACCCCACTCACGACCCCTCAGATACCGGGCCTGTCTTTAGGAGGGGCAAGCATGCCCGCTGCTGGAAGATTGTTTAAAAGCAGAAAAAAAGAGAATTCTTTGTTGTGAAAAACTACATGTTGCTTCAATTAAACCTGGCATATGAAAGACTTGGGCAGCCCCGCCTTATTCTTCTGTCGTCTCAAAGCATTTGGAAATACTTTCCCTGCTTTTGTTCTTTAGTTTGTTTTCCATCACCTTTTTGTATATGCCCTGACGATACATAAAGAAGATGAAATACTGCGAGCTATGAAATTCATACTAAGAAATGTCAGGTAGTTTGTTCTCGCCTTCATACCCGATTCGAGGCCTGTTGCGTGAACTTTTCAGGTGATCGCTGCATGTGGCCACGTGTGGGTGTCACTTTCGGGAGCTCCGGGTTTGTCTGGCAGGTTGCAGACTTGCCTGCCGGCTGCACGTTAGCTAGCAGTTCTGCACCCTGTCATGTGACCTCATGCACGCCGGCCCCAGGAATACCTGCTCTTTTTTTTTCCCCTTCTGTGTTCTGTCATTCTAAAGGGGCCCTTTTCCTTAATAAAATTTAGATTCTAGATTTTCCCATAGTTTTTAAATGCGCTTGCTTAACAAGAAAAAAATTAGCACAGAGAAGCAACTACTGTTCCTCTTCTGTGGAGAAACTCTGTGATGGGATGAATGATTTCATCCCTGGTTTCTCCCCTCGGTCTTGCATGCTATCTGACGACCTGATTACTCAGGACTTTCAGCTGCCGAATGGATAACCATGGATGGCATGTTGACCCCAGTACCCATATCCTCCTCAGGGTTCCACCCAGGAGGTGATGAGGACGGCTCCTTTTGTGGGCCAGTTCCTGGGAAGACTCTGCTGGAACAGCTTTGTGACTGCTGACGGTAAGACCCTGCCTGTTTTACCATGAATACATTTGTACCCCAGAAGCCACTTTTTCCTTCTCCAGCTGTAAATAAATTTTCATGCATTTAAACAGACGTAGTGAATGTCTATTTGGGTCTGTTCGGATTTGCTTTTTGGAGGATGGCCACGTAGCTGCATTCTCCTCTTGAGTTGTATCTTGCAGCATACTGAAGGGCCCCCTTCAGGGCAGTGTGCATATTGCACTGCCTGGGTGGCACTTGTATTGTCTTTATTTAAAATTCCACTGCACCAGGAAATCATTTGGGGACATGCAGTACAACACCAGGCCCTGTCAGAGCCGTTTTAACACTGTGATGGTTTTATTTCACATTGCTGTGACTTGCCCTTCTGCTGCCCAGATGCGCCCAATAAAGCCGGCCTGGCCTGTGATGACACACAATGTGTACGGCTATCGATGTTTACGCGGTGATTGGCTCTGCGTGCATTGAGACTGCTCTCGCATAGTTCACGGTGGTTTTGTTTCTGAAAGTTGAGATGAGCAGTTATGCATAGGCAGTTGTACAGGCCGCTTGACATTCGTTTCAGGCATGAAGGCTGTTTCTATACCCCTGCATGTACAGTGTTGCCTTTACATTGTCAAGGCCTACTGTGAAATTCTTTTTATCTTTGGGTCCTGTGTTAGAGGAGAGCCGGGGTTGTCTGCTGAAGTGCCTGCACACTATGTACAGTGTGCAGCCCCAGGGGTCCCTTGAGCTTAAAGCCAACCAGTGGATTCAGGTAGGTCTGCCTTTGTGCGATCAGCTGCATCATGTGGTGAGCTGGAGCAACTGTGTGCTCAGCCTCTGCAAACAAATATGTTTAAAACACTTATAATAACTACCTGTAAGTTAACTCAGCCTTGCACATCACAATATACTGTACAGCTTCCTGATGCTTAATGCTAAGTGTTAATAGTACTCTTAAAAAAAAAAAAAAAAAAAGCATGCAGAATGCATTGGGCAGACCACGGATGCTGATTCCAGCAGTGAAAAGGTAACCACATCAGAGCTCTTGAAATACATGTTTTATTGTTAATAGAATATTCAGTCTTTGTGAACTGGTAGTAAATTGAATTTGAAAATTTAATACAATTTTATACTTCATACAATTGGTAGAATTGTACTGGGCAAATTTTTTAAATCTGTTCAATTTACAGGGTAATCTGAGTCAGAGGTTCCAGTAAGTGAAACAATCAGTTCATGTAAGACAGGCCAAAAGCATCAGTGAGTTGAAGCAGGTTTGCAAAGATGAATACCTGTGGTGTGCCAGCTTGTGCTGAAGGAGGTACCAGTCACTACTATAGAGTTTCTAACCCATACGCTTGATGTATGGGGAGCTGGGAAGGAGCAAAAACATGGCATGTCGGAGAGTCCCTGAGGACTGGGTTGAGAATCACTGCACTAAAACCTTGTATACCTTTCCAAGAATGGCATTATTTATTTTGCATGTATGTTATGAGTAAATCATGAATAGGACAATACAATGACTTATTATGCATTCAATCAGATTCTTTTCTATAGCAAGGATGTAGAAGACTTTAGGACAAAACGTGGGTAATATGACAGGTTTTACCACTTGGATTTATGCAAAAAATCATTGTGTGTGGTGTTGCCTCGACCTGTAATGTGCAGGTTGTTCAGCCATCAGTAAAAGGGCCCTGCATGGAGAAGCCAGGTTTGGTGGCAAGGAGGTCAGAAGAGCACAGGTAGGTTAGATGGTCTAGCTCCTCTACATTAGTCCTCTGCAGTCACACCTGGGCTTCTGGCCTTTGCCATGAAATTTATGGTCTTTTGAGCAAAACGCCGGTGGCTAATGGCACGTACTTCAGAGAAGCTGACTGAAATCCCCATAAGCAAGCCGATAAATAATCGATCCTTACCTTCCAACTTTTGCCTCAAGTTCAAGCAGATGGGTTCCACCAAATGGTGTGGAACGCGCATGTTTTTGCCAGACTGAATGTGCGTACTTTTGATTTTGTCTAATAAAACACAGTGCTAATTAAAACGGTGCCTTTAAAGTAAACTTTTAATTTGCCAGATGTGATCTGGCTTATTAGTGGGATGGAGGCCTTTTAGGGTGTGAAGCTGGCTGCTTTGTGAACGGTTGTTCTGTAGATTTACTAAGAAAAGATTTTACCCGACAGTTTCATATTTTACTGAAGATACCCAGGCTTCGCAAGTTTACAGCAGCATGGGATGTTAGTTTTCTTAACCACACATTGTACGGTTCCCTTGTTAAAGTGAAATCCAATTAACTGGAAAACTATTTGAGTTTTGCAGTGTTACTTTTTATAGACTAATTTCCTTCTTTTTGTTTAGATGTTTAATGAAGAAAGTCAGTATTGCTGCCAAAAATTATGGGACACCCCACTGTTGGAAAAACAACAGGTGTAAATAAAAATAAAAAATAATCAACAAAAAAAAAATATATATAGACACACACATAATATTCTGGCGTGCAGAGAACAGCGGTAGAACAACAGAGAGCCCAGACCTCAAACCCATCAGAACAGCTTTGGGAGGAAACACAGTATAGGATTATGGCAGAGAGAGAGAGAGAATTCTTCTGTGGTGGAGCTTACTGGCGCTTTATGGAAAGCCAAGTTCTCCTCCAAGATCCCGAAAGAATGGCTACCCCACAGTGAAGCAGAGTACCCCATTCTGTTTGTCTTCATGTTTCATGTTGACAGCAGGTCGCACCATTGATAAGACCATGACTTTGTTGCCTGGAAGCTGCTAGTTCATGTCTCAGCAAGTGCCAAGTGTGGTCACCTCGCTTACCTTAATTGTGTTTGGAGGAAAATATGATTTGTGTGTGAAGTTTCTTTGCATAAAAGAATCCTGTGAACATGCAAATGTACAGAACAGTCATGTTCCCTGAGGTGGCAGTAACATTATCACTGTATCACTAGCTGAAAAGAATTTGCTTAAAGAAAGCTCTTGTAAGTGTGGAGTATAGTGCTGTGCAATATCCTGATGAAATATAGTGATTATTAACGTGATCATCATGAATTTGAATATTGTATAATTGGAGAAAAGAAATACGCCTCATAACTTGGATTATATTATTATCAATATCGTTTGGTATGAAAAAAATTACCATTAAATATTTTGCCATATTACCCATCCGTGGTGGAGTACATTACTTGAATTTGAATTTTCAATATTCAGGCCTCATTTCTTTAAATAAATACTTAGTTGGCACAACAGAAACTTTGCTGTCAGTGAAATATAACAGTTCTCTTTATACTTTAATGGAGCACCTATCTACCATTAGACATGACATTACTGCATATTTACTAGGGCTGTAACACACAAATTTGGTCTGTTGAGTTTGGGTACATCATTTTCAGTTTGGTATGCACAAAGAAATGAAAGAATACATCGCTTGACTCGGGCAGAATCTAAATCGACAAGTAGATATTCAGCATTAAACTAATTGTGGCAATGAGTTGGTTATGGCTAGTGCAGGAGAGCTCAAAGATCCTCACACATCACCTAAATCAGCAGTTTGGAAACTATTTGGATCAACCACAAGGATTCATGAGTTTTTTGCTCATAACCGTAACGTGTCACCTTGCCTTGGCATTTCAATTCAAATTAGTCATCTAAACCGCCTTCACTGCTTATCATAAAACACCCCTACGGTCTATGGAGTTTGTTATGCTGTCATCACGCCACCGTGATGTAACCTTGCAGAGGGAAATGGTTAAAAACAAACCTTGCGGTCTCTCGGACTTTATCCACAGATGAATCTTTGCATCTCTTTTGAGCGGGTCGCATACTGAGACTGGCCTGTGGTTGCTTCCGACGTCATTGTCGCCAGATTTCTCCCAGCGCCGCTTTCAGTGTAAACAGGAGATAAGGCACGGCTGGGAATGGCTGTGTCCCAGCATGCTCGCTGGCTGGGCTTGCAAATGGTGACAGGGTCTTTAGCGAGCTTTGTGGGGGAGATCTCTGTTCAGCGTACTCCTCACGGGATTCCCACATGACTTACCACAGGAACAAAACCTTCCAGGATTGCCTTCCTTTGTGGAGGCTACCTGTCAGCTGCCTGATTGATGACTGACTTTTGCTTCCACCTTAGTGTTGGACTCACAAGTCCACTGTGATAAATAGATGAAGGCATTAATTTGCCATTTAGTGCATCATTACAAGCTCCTGCGATGGATGATAGATTTCTTCCCAGTGGTGTAGGTCTCTGCATATGCAGCTTTGAAGAAGGTTCAGTGAAATCCTTAACCCTGTAATTGTTTATTCCCTCATGACTGTGGTTCCACATGGAGGGGAAGGGGAAAAAAAAGGAAAATGAACTGTTGTATGCCTTTCAAACCGTGGCAGTATGTTGTGGAACTGCAGTGGGGAGCATGTGCTCTCATGCCAGTCCTTGTCTTTTTTTGTGTGTGTATCACGACAGAGAGTAAATCAAAGGGCTGGTACCATGTAATGTATTACTTTGTGTGTATTAATCCAATTTGTGTGGATGAGTGTCAGATGTTGGGCTACAAAAACGCGAGTGAGGATAACTTCCCCGGGGCTCTGCGACGCCAGCCTGTGTTTAATCGCTGCTTCGGCTGTTTTGCTGTGTCTGCACAGGGCTGCTCAGCGTGTGTATCAGGCTTGTCCCCTGCATGTTGTTTGCTTTGATGGCACAGTCTGGTCCTCCTCCACAGCCACCTATGTCCCTGTCGCTGCCTTGCTGTTACACGTCTTGGGCCTTGTTCTGTGGAAATCCGGGCCTGGGAGTATGTTTGCCGGTTCGAGTCAGTGAGTCCCTCTGCATTGTGCTGCGTTTTGTGGGCATGTGTGTGTTTTGTGCGTGCCTCTTGTGTGTGTGTGTGTTTTGTGCGTGCCTCTTGTGTGTGTGTGTGTTTTGTGCGTGCCTCTTGTGTGTGTGTGTTTTGTGCGTGCCTCTTGTGTGTGTGTGTGTTTTGTGCGTGCCTCTCGTGTGTGTTTTGTGCGTGCCTCTTGTGTGTGTGTGTGTGTGTGTGTGTTTTGTGCGTGCCTCTGGTGTGTGTTTTGTTCGTGCCTCTCTTATGTGTGTGTGTTTTTTGTGCGTGCC
>JABFDZ020000044.1:27060073-27071648 GCA_019775955.2 Pollimyrus isidori | reverse complement strand
CACACACACACACACACACACACACACACACACACACACACACACACACACACACACACACACACACACACAGTACTTCAGCCACTTTAAAATTTTGAAGTGAAAGTAATCAGAGGTAATTTTGAAAAAAATCTCCTGCAGAGGGTCCCAGTGAATTTCAATTGTAGAGCACTAACAGATCAGGAATAATGTATGCAAATGCAACCGTAATGGCGCAGAGACAGTAATCAGCATGTGACATTTTGCGTATCAGCACTTAAAGTGCGTCACTGGTGATGGGGACAGTGACGGCGTAGCGTGTCTTTGCAGGACAGGATGCCCATGACGGCCTTCTTCCCCAGCAGCCCTGTGTCCGTGCTTATGGCCTTGGTGCAGCGTCCCACAGGTACGGTCCTAGCAGGGAACCCCATGGCCTGCCTCCAGTTTTCAATTCCTGACATACAGTAACTCTTCCATTATTCATTGTAGGGTAATTGTATTAACTGCAAGGTAATGGTTGAGCTTTCTAGCAGGCCCTGTTTTCTTTGTAGGGTTAGAGGTTCTGTCCAAAATCATACTTCCTGCCTTCCCAGTAAAAAAAAAAAAAAAATGATGGCTATGGAAGCATATATGACTGCATTCTGTTATTCAATATGAAAAAGTTCCAGGAGGGGAATTCAATTCAGCTCTTCCTGTATACATTACGGTACCCTGAGCAGCGATTTTTTTTTTACTCTCAGATTGTGATGAAGCGGCTGTTTGATTCAGGAGGATGGGGAGGGGGGGGTACTGGCTGCTTAAGCTCTGAACCCCCCCACATGTGTATGATTTAACACTCACATCAGCTGTCGTGACATAGACTTGCTTACTTGCCATACTACTTATACGTAATTGATTGCTTTTTTTTCCACCCCATGCCTCTTATCCCCCTGAACTTGAACAGATTATATTTAACGGTGGGTGCAGTGTGTATTTCCGCGACTGGCGTGATGCGTGTAAGGCTGCCCACAGGCGTGATGTCCTCCCACCTGCAGATTTGCCTGAGGATGCGTGGCCTGCACACCTGCTCTGGATCAGCCGCTGCCTTCAGATGCCCAGGGGGCACGACGAGGCAGCAGACGCCAGGTGAACGGCGGAGCTTCCCTGCTTCTTACATTCCTCACTGCGTCATTTGAACGTTTTACTACTTCAGGACGCATGTAAATTGAGAAAACAACCATCCGTCCATCTGCTAGTCCTGGTCGTCTTTGTGGACTAGAAAACAACCAAACGACCAATAAGCGAATCAGGAACAGCATAGTTGCTGTGTTTGAATGGTGTGTGGTACCTGCAATTTTCCACTGGTCTGGCTGTGGAGTCACACGTGATGTCTGCACTTGGTGAGGTTTGTAACCTGTGTGTGTGTGTGTGTGTGTGTGTGTGTGCGTGTGCGTGTGTGTGTGTGCGTGCTTCTGCTTACTGTCTTGCACCAAAACGTGCCTGTAGAACATGTTGCTAACCCCTGTACTGGTGACGGCTGATCTTGATGAATCAAGTCTTTAATGAAGCAACACCCCCCCCCCCAGTTCCACCACATTTGAGAGACGCAGAGAATACCTCCCTACTATCTATATTGGGTTTATGAATGCACTTGACTTTCTGCTGGCCCTCTGCTAACCATTGTTGGGATGGTAGAGCAACAGGCAGTTTATTGCACCCCCCAAAAAAAAAAAAGCATGCAATTACCACAGAACTAAGGGATAAGGCTCAGGAGTGCAATCGCTGCCGATCTACCCCGCCCAGCCGCAGCTTTTAACTCTCTGCATTAAATTAACGGCTCCATTTAGGGATCCTTGTGAAATTCCCCAGCGTTCCGAAATGGTGGGAAAATGTGTCGTGGGCCGGACTGTTGTGGGAGGGGGGCTGTGGCAGCCGGCGAGGCGCCATGGGACACAGGCCCCGTGAGCACGGCGCTGACGCAGTTCCAGTCGGGAGTGCGACTCCCCCCCCAAACAGACAGGGCACGCGGTAACAACTGGGCCTCATGGCATTTGGCTGATGTAAACACTGTGTGGGGATTAAGATGGTGCTGGTGCTGGGCGGGGAGCAGCAGCTGAGGCCTGCAGAACAGGGTGTCCTCATCCACGTATAGGGCAATGTTTCCAGGGGGACCTGGAAAGGGATTCGGTAGATGAAGACCAAATAGCTTGGGAAAAATAAACAAGCAAGTGGAAACAAACAAAAAAAACACTCTTCCCTTACCATGCTCTTTTCTTTGTGAACTGGAATGTTCCCCTTTGTGACCTATATCGCCGCACTGGCTTGCCTCTCCATCCAGGTGGCGCTGTGGTCCATTTGACCGCTGGCTGTTGCTGGTGCAGAATGGCCACTGGGTGGATGTGGCGGGCCAGCTTCTGGTCACATCTGATCCCCAGGCCTCTGCTCCTCTGGTTTGGCTGCTGATGTTCTATCATCATCCAGATGACAATGAGCATAAGAGGACCCAAGCACTAGTGAGCCTGTCTCTGCCTACCTGTCTGTCTCTCACTCTACATGTCTGCACTTTCTCCAAGGATTTCCAAGGCTTTGAAATCCTGTATGCAGTACAACATTCAATATCCAGCATTTAAAATATGTCAATATCTAGCCTTTAGTTTGGCTAACAGTTATCTTCCATGTTTTATGTTTAATCAAAATGCTTGCAGTTCACTGGGACAGTGTAACAGTTATGTATGTGTTAGCTTCACCCTTGTGGTGACTGCCTGCCTTTGGCCAGATGTGCTCACGGCCTCTACACGTCAAACAGAGCCGTGCCAGTGTGTTTGGAGGTGCCAGTCAAACCCAGGATTCTCCAGTCACATCCAGCTGCAGATAGTCTACCTATTGATCAGTGTCATTGAAATTTATGGAATAAAATGCTACAGCAGGTAGATTTTTTAGCTGGGGGGGTGGGCAGGCTGGCGGTAATCTGTGTTGCTGAAGGCTCTGGGTCCCTTGCAGGCTGTGGCTGAAGAGGCCCTGTTCCACCTGAGAGCTCTGTTCTGCAGGGCCGCTCCTCCCCCGCCTCGTCAGCAGGAACACGTCCAGGTGTTGGGGGGCCTGCTGACCGCCCACTCCCAACACCCCTCCATGGCTGGCCTCCTCCTCCAGCTCTCGGTCAGCTTCTGCGCCTTTTCCTCAGGGCCTGTCACAGCAGCTGTGGAGCTGCTTGACGTGGTGAGCCCCCCCCCTCCCCTCCCGACACCCAGTGCGTTGCTTCCCTGTCTTCGACAAACAGCCCTTTGCTGATTTTTCCCGCTCATGCATATTCACCAGCAGGTAGGCCTGGAACACATTTTTCCAGGGCAGACGCTGAATGTTTGGCAGCCTGTGTCCAAACTGCCAGTGATTAGGGTTGGCCCCGGACAGGCAGGGTCCTACAGACAGGAAACATTCCTAACCGGCCCCACTTCAGCCAGAGACCATCAGCTCGCCAGCAAAGGGGCCGTCAATTCCGCTCAATAAACAATCGCTGTCGCGACAGGCCCCCCAGCGCTCAGCCTCCGTGCGTTGGTGGTGACTTCCGTGCATGGAGAGAAGGCCACCGCTGACACACAGCCATTGTCCCAGGCCCGTGGTGCGGTTATATTCAGGAGACGTTTGTCGTCGGAACTTAAAGGGCCATTGTTCTTTTCATTTGGCAAACAAAACCAGTACTGTGTGGAACAGGGGCCCATTACGGTGTCACCCACGCCCCAGTGTCCTCCGTCTCCTGAGGGCTGAAGGACGCACTGTAGGGACATTCAGGGTAGGAAGGGACTGTGGCTCGTCTGCAAAACGGAAACTTCCTGTCACTCTTATGCTAATGCTTTTAGCTCCTTTTTTGTCGTGTTTTGTTATCAATTCCCGGTTTTATTGTCCCCCACCCCCAGATGACACAATGATACATTTAACATGTCATTAGCCGTTTCCTTTTATCTGTCAAAGGGGGCCTTTACGGGAAATCCCCCCCCCCAACCGACCGCAGCAGCATAGCAGAACAAGCCTACGCTCATGTGACCTGGTGTCGTGTTTCTTCCTCAGATGAAGGTGCATTCGGAGTTGGTTCACGATGCCATCTCGCTCCTCGCCGGTTTTGAGTGTGGACTAAGCGGCAGAGAAGCCGATCCCAGGTTGAGGAGAATTCGAGACATTCTGCGATGTATACGGGCAGGCAGCGACAGCGTGCCCCAGAGCCTCTCCACCGAGGCTGCACATTCTTCACATGTCTCAGGTGCATCGTGAGATATCTGCTGGATTAAAAGACTTGTGGTGGAATTGCTTTTTAACCTTGAATCCCCCTGACTTTTAAAATGCAGCCCTTGTTACAGATGCTAAGCAGTCTGCGATTTGTCTGGCAGCTCAGCTGCTTTCGCTTTTCCCGCCGGAGGTCCCCGGGATGTCAGCCTGCCAGACGCCCTGTTTTCCAGCTACACACCGTTTTTAGCCGGGAATGGTTAGGGCGCTCGCTCCGTCTCTTCCTGTGAAATTTATCCTGCTGCAATAAAAATGTAGACTGCATATTTTTTTAAACATTACTTTGATTTCCCGACAGACTTTACAAAATAAAAGGGATGATTAAATCCGGCATTTCAGTTCAGAGTGTTTTTTCCCCCGTCTCCCTAGTGACGGTTTTGGTTTTCTCCATTTGGTGGTTTTAAACTTCAGCCAGCTCGCGCCCCAGCCCAGCCCTCTCCACACTCCTGGCCCCATCCAAGGAAGCAGCCGGCCTGCTGGCCTCGGAGCTCGTTTCTCATTCCTGGTGGTAGAGCGTGATGCGTGTCTTCTGTGGCCAAACGGTGGCTCCTAGGAGCAGACCTCTGCAGCCCCTCCCCCCACGCCCCCAGCCCCTGGCTTCTCCCCCCGGGGCTCCTGTCAGACCTCCCAGCCACGTAAACACTTTAGCCTGCACGCCTCAGTGTCTGGAGGTGGAAAGAAAAGCGGAACGCTTCGGTTTGGCCTGAAAACTTTATTATTTTTTCCTCTGGTCCAAACAATCTTGAGTCAGGTAGGCTTTTACAACAGCTACAGTGCATGTTCACAGCGGCTGGTGTCTTGCTGGTCCTGACAGGACCAAATTATTTGAGGTAAAACATAGCTCCACCATGGGGTGCCAGTGGACGGGACCTGCTGATGGCTTGTCCGTAGGGTGATTTTGCAGGGTGTAAACGCCAGTGACCAGCCGTGGCTTTCTCCTCCATGTTGCTGCCTGCCTCAGTCCCTGGAAGACAGGAAGACAGGCGTCACAGGCAGCCCAGAGCTCCCTAGTCTGCCCGAGGCATACGGCTCCAGCGAGGCAGTGCTGTCTGGTTGTCTCCTCGTACACAGCCAGGTACATAGCCCTGCTGGCTGGAGATGAGGGCCTGCAATAGAGGTCTTTTAATCTGCCATAGGCCTCATCCACGTTCCATTGTTGGGGGGGGGGGTCCACAGATTTGGTGAGCTTGGTTCCTCTTCAGTTCCTAATTTAACAGGAGTGATTGTCTAACCAGTGTATAACATTTCATAATGTGTGTTTCATGCTAGAAACATTTACGTCTGTATTCTTCTTTTAAATCAATTTCTGCCTCTTGAAATCCAAGGTAAGCGAAACAGATGTTTACTCCAGAAGAGCAATGGCTTTGTTTGACTTAACATAGAGTGCTTTTTCACTGCACCAGGTATCGTACTTTTGGTACTCGAGAAAGTACCAAAAGTACAGTACCTGAAGCTGTTGGTTTTCCAAAGGCGTAAAAACTGGTACCAGCTCCGAATGACATGGCAATGCAAGGTGGGGTGTGTTCTACTGAATTTGAAAAATGGCTGCCGTGTATTATAGGGCTGTAGGATGTGTAATATTATGTACATGCATATCTTACATTGCTTAGTCAGCTAGATTAAGATCAGGCTTGTTCTTTGAATTCTGTATGGACATTATAGTGCACGGAAGTTAAATTTTTTAATGGTGTCATGCAAGAAAAACCTTTAACTACCTTTTAATTATTCCTTTTATAGAACATTTATGTTTATAAATCAGTTTAGTTTACCTCCGCTGCTTATGCATGAGTGTTGCACGTGTTCCCTGAGACATCCTTGCTGTTTAAATCACTCCTAGATGGTTTGTGAGAAATTTATGACTTCCTTTTTGCTTTCTAAATACTCCAGTATTTTATTTTTTTTTTACAAAAACAAATAATTGTTGTAGTATATTAAACAAGATACTTTAACTTCTCACCATGCCATCCTGATCTAGTTAATTTACTTTGTTTATTGTTGTTTTCTGAATTGGCAACTGTTTAAGATTGAGGTTGTACTGTGTTTTGGCTATTTGCATAACCAATCCACAAAATAAAAGTCCCACCCCAAAGTACCAAAGGAGTCCAGCCGGTTTGGCACTTTTGGTACTGGAACTTTTGGTACTCGACCGGAAGCCATTGGAAGAGTGGAAGTCCAGTACTTGGTGTGGTGGAAGAGCACCCACAAAGAACCAGATGGAGTCAACTTAGATCAGCACATGCTGATTTTCTAGTATTTGGCCAAAGAATGAGGTTTGGGTCCGAGTTTCTTATAATGGCCGTAACTTCAAATCTGCTGGAAGGATAAGCTGTTTCCATACTGGGTGACGGAAACCGTGAGTGTCTGCTGTATGGATCTGCTTGGGTTTTTAGGGACAGGCCGTGTATGGGGCCAGACTCCTGTTCCTGCTGAACTGAGCCAGTATGTAAGTAGAACTGTTATCAGCTCAGTAGGCACAGGAGGCTAAGCCCTGGTCCTCTGGGCTGGCAGGTCACAGGGCACGACAGGAGTCGGGCCACGCTCCAGGCTGACTGGCAGGAGGAGAAGGTGGAAACAAATCAAACCCAGGTGTCTTCATGGAGATGCTGTGTGGAGGAGGTAATGCAGTTAAGTATCACCGTAAGATTGCACCGTAAACAGCATGAACGTCTCCTCGCTACCCAATGTAACCTAGTTACGTCATGGGTAACCAATTGGTTACCTCATTTTAATTAGCTTCTTCGTTTGGGGACTCAGACAGAGGTGTGTTTTATCACTCCAGCACCTCATTTTCCATTTGCCGTACTTTCGAATCACATTCAGACCCCTGGTCTCATCATAATGGCCTCTGTAAAAGCTTTTAGGCCTAGTCGTTTATAGTACCTGTAAACATGGCCTTGGACGTGTTTTTCTGTGGGAGGCAGACATCTGTCAACACTTAGCCATTTTGGTTAAGAGTGCTGCTATATTATTAAACTGGCAAAACCGGCGTTGGCTTTCATGTGCTCTCTCTCCACGTTTGGCTTTAGCCTCCTTACTGACATCATATGATGTGGAATTTTCTTTGGTTATGAAATGGTTATTTATGCATCGGACGAATGTGGTGCCATGGCTTGGACTGAATGGTGCAGACTGTGGGGATACCAGGATTATCCGTAATGTTTGTTCAAGGCCATGGATTTCACAGGCTGCAGTAATAACTGGGCTCCTCGAGCAGGTTATGGAAAGCATCATTTAATAATTTAAAACACAGTGCCCTTGATGTATGACTTCATCAAAATAGAGCAGACAGGAAAATGACAAACACAACGTTAATCCTTCCAGCAAACAGACGCAGTGCCTGACAGTGATGGATGGCAGCGGCTGACCAGCCTGCTGTTATTTATATTAAACACCTAGTCTGCCATTTAATCCACAACCAAGATCAGCACAAAATCCTCTCCTTCACTTGTGGGACGGATGTAAAGTTTGACAACAGTGAGACCTACAGAGACGCTAATCGCTAATACGGCCCCCAGACTGGGTTGTGTTTAAGATCGGCCCCATGAAACGTACATTTAGAGTTGGCTTACCTTTTATTGGCACTTTAAAACACACAAGCAAACAGAAGTGCAGTGAATGCTGGCTGTGTACCCCCCCACACACGCCTCTGCCACCGGCTCTTATTTTTGCATCTTTATGGAAGTTTGCCGTGATGTCCTCATACTTGTGAGTCCCAGCGTGAGAATGTTTTGTTTTTTATGGCCAGTCGTAAACCAGCATGAGATGGGGGGGCCAAATGGGGGGAGGGGGGGGGCGTGGCTTAATGTTGGAACTCCCACGCACACCGTGCTCTGCTAGCACAGATACAGCAGTTTCCTTTCACTGCTTCATTCAGGCATTGTAACCATGGAGGGGGCGATGGTGGTATGTTTGTTTACAAAAAAGAGCCAGCTCATTTAAAAGGCTAAATAAGTACGACGCTACACAGCAAACCAATCTCGATGTGCCAAAATGTTGCCCCCCATGTCAAAAAATGTTTTTCACCTCTCTCCATGCAATAAAAAAATTAACTGATAAGTCTGAAAACAAATCTCCCTCCAGTCAGGAGTCCTGCACGGAATTCCTCGGCATGTGTCAGATTTAGTCATAACCGCGTATGTCCAGGAATGGAGAGAATGAAACAATGGCTTGTGACGCATCTCCATGGAGATGGAGCCTTGCCGCTCAGGCCCCAGCTCAAGACCTTGTTTTTCGTGGGCCCTCCTCAGGTGCAGAACTTAGCCACTGTGAACAAAGAGGAAATAAATCACTGTTCACCAATCAGCTAAGCTCTGCACCTGTCCAGTGAGGGGATTCACTCGCTCCAGAGCAGAGAGCGGGCACTCGCTTCACAGGCCATATGTGGGCCCCACAAGCTTCTGCTCTTCTGCGGGATGCCTTTCTGGATCATCAGGTTTTTGTTTTTTTTTTAAAAAGGTGTTTTTAAAGGTGCCTCTGGTTGCCATGACAGCCGGCAAGGTCGTGGTTATGTGGTAATCCCTGGCAATGTGATTTTTATCTTAAGTCACAAATCAGCACGCCAGGAACCCACACAGCCCCGACATGAAAGGAGAGTCATGGTGCCCCCATCTCCCTCTCCTCCAATTCTCTACGCACCGATAAACGGGATATTTCACTCATTAACTGTCGCTCCCAGATCGAGAGGGACTCTAAATGCAGCCAAGGGAAATACATACATTGAAAATGAGCTACTTCTAGTACAGATCTGCACCCAAGTCATATTTATTTCAGCTCCTATTAAATCTAATCTCCGTGGACTAGTAAAAGATGGCGGTCAGAAAGATGAGGCGTGTGTATAGGGTGAGGATGGTGCTACCATCAGATATATAAACATACAAGTTAAAGGTTATACATCACATTCTTACACCAGGCAAATTAAATTAATTGATCTTTTGCGGCAGGACAACAGCAAAAAAAAGATGGCCACAATTACCATAAATAATTTATGTTGGGGGGAAGGTTACTGTAGTGTAGAATTTTGACCATGTTACTTTCTACCTATGTGATGCTGTCTTAAATTTTGATAAATTGTTGTTTTCACCACTCAAAGTCTGTCAACAAAGATGTATTTAACTGCCGAGAGCTGGTTGTCTTCCCTGAAGCTGTTCACCATTTACCTATCACACTATGCCCATAATTGTCATGATATAAACAGCCAGTGTTTTTTTCTTTTTGGGGCAGAGCTAGAATATCCCCCCTGTTTTCAGAGAGAGGCCAATGAACGCATGGACTTGAAAAGTCCACAAATTTTAACTACTGATGACACTGGTTTACTGGAAGAATTTCAGGGTAAACGGCAGTGAGTAGATGCCGTAAAGATGTTTTGTTTTGCAGGGAGTCTCTCCGGAAAAACCATGCCCACACTTTTCATCCGCAATTTTGTTTGAGGAACGTGTTCCAAATTCCTCCACTCTCGTATACGCATCATGAAGGTCTTTCAGTGAAACTGCGGAAAGCAAGTTGTCTGACCTTCAAGAGGAATTTTAAAGAAATGTAGCCAAGTGACTTCAGGGTGGACTTTTTAATAAGGGCAAAGTGAAAAACAAGGATCCTATTTAAAAGCTCCAAAAGACGCCTTTGCTCCGCCCGCCCCCTGATACAGAAGGGATGAAGGTGGTCCTGCTCAGGTCACGGCAGCACGTGTGACCACTGTGGTGGCAGTCAAATGAAAAAGCAAACGCTGATATCCAGTGGAGATACGTACTCGGGATTATTAATAGTCATGCATCTGGTCAGATGAAATTGGATTGCTACATGTAGCATATAATAATCTACACCACAAGTGTGTCCGCTGCAGTGTGGCATGAGTAAATGGTGTCCAGTAGTTGTGTTCTGGGCATACAGACTGTTTTGCCAGGTCCCCTGAAGTCCGTTATAATGCGATTTTACTATATGCATTTTTTTTTTGTTTTTAAGGTTCCCTACACCTACTACATGACATGTATGAGCAATATGCTACTATTATCGATACGTAGTTCAATTTCAAAATGCATTCCTCCACACTCAGAAATGCGACAGTATGGGGCCACGTCTGCTGCTCTACTACCACCTCAGTCTCTTCCTAAAGGTTTTTTTTTTTTGGTAACATTCTGGTCTCTAAAAGCTCTGAAATACTTTCCTGCAAGTGTCACTTTGGACAAAAAAAAAGGCAAAGTGGTACATCTACATCAACACATCTGCATTTTTTAAAAATAGGCCCACATCTGTTTGAAAGGTTTCCCCTGTTATGTGCCGCGTTTACTGGTAAAAGGGGAACGTCATTGCGGTTTTCCATAAGCAGCATAAGGCAGACATAATACTTCTGTTCTGCAGAGGCCTTATGAATTAGCTTAGGTCTCAGAAACACCCACAGTTCCACCGGGCCAGTTAACCCCTTCCTTTCTGAATGCAAGTCACTCCAGTACCTCAGTAGATCATCTCCTCCACCACTTTGCGCACAGCTGGGTCCATCTCCTCCTGGGCCTGAAGGAAGCATCTCTTTGCGAGGGCTTGCTGATGTGCATCCTCATGGACCATCAGCTCCCCATACAAGTAAACACCCATGGCCTGCAAGACACCAGAACCCAGAATTATTACTCTAGTGAAGCAACACATGCATCACTATTACAACACATAGCTACTCTATTACAGAGAGGGCAGCACGTGTACATCACAACGCTGTTTAAATGACTTTTTACAACCAAACGACACCAAAAGCTGCCTCTGCCTCTGATAAGTGGCTTAAGTGCAGTTGAAGATGATCATAGAGGATTGTTACATGTAGCCCTATTGCTTAATTAATTTTTCCTATTCTGGCATGTTTACAAATCTAAAGTGGGAATCGGCTGGATGCGCATAAACACAATCAGTCACGGACAATTGCCCCTTCCTCTGATACATCTTCCTGGATCATTAGTTGAAAAGTCCAGTCTCTTCGTCCTCTGCCCCAGTGGTGGTGATGGATTCTGGTCATTGAGATGTCGCCATTACCCCACAGACTACATAAATCATGAAGGGGGGCTCTGTGGACCACAAGCCCAGAGCCCCTACCACACCCCGAAATGCAACCTCCTACTGTATAATGTTGATTTTTGAGGATGATACACGTATCCACCCCCACCCCCCCCGCCCCCGCCCCAACTGTCCTGCTTACCAGTCACCTCCTGGCAGCTGCTGGACAGCGATTAATTAATGATCACTGCAGTCATGTATATATCGGGGGGGGGGGGGGGGGGCTGGTAAGACACAAGGGGGTAACAATGCTGGCTGTTATACACGCCATTCCAGGGCATATAAGTTTTTTATTTATCCATGGGGAAAAGGG
>JABFDZ020000044.1:27038849-27059973 GCA_019775955.2 Pollimyrus isidori | reverse complement strand
CCGCCCCAACTGTCCGGCATACCAGACACCACCTGGCCCCTGCTGGACCGCCATTAATAACTGAACACTGCCGTCAGGTATCTATGGGGGGGGGGGGGGGGGTGGCTGTTCAGAGACATGGGTGTATACATGAATGCTGGTATACACTCCATTCATGTGCTATTCCGTTTTATATTGATCCATGGGAAAATGGTGAAAACACTGGTCTAGCTTACTCTGTGCAATGTAACATGGCACTCCAGTGACATTTCAAAGGGCTTTATAATCAGATTGAGTCCCGGCCCTTTTACTGTCAGCCATTAGCTCCTGTTGGTTTGCATTACTGTTCTTTGAAAAGAGTCAGATAAGATCCAGGATACGTACTTCTATCATGGAACATGATCATGGCACGAAGGGCACGATGCTAATATCCTTGCCAAGCGCTGCGATAGAGAACGTGCCCTGCTTACTGACTAATATCATGCCGGACATGTTTAGGTGTCACCCTACAGCTCTATACAGGAGGACCCATCCTAAGGTATGAAATGGCAGCGTTCAGTTCCTTGTCTACCATGGCAGGTACCGTCTCCATTACAAAGCTCAATGTTAGAGCTTTTCTGATTTTATGAGTATCTTCAGGTACTACTTTGGAGAACTGCATCTTACAGCAGTAGATATGGTGTCTGATATACCTTCAGTAGGTTCACTGCCAAATATATCTGTGTGTCTTCTGCTGTGATTCATTTAATGAATCCTTACTAATAGCACTATGGACCAGATCTGTGTATCGCTGTGTGTGTTTTCATGGAGCACCGTCGACATACCTGATCTTGCAGCAGAAAACGTTCCACATCCTTGTATGCGGCTGTGTGCTTGTGTTTGACCACCAGTTCACACCAGCGGTGTCTCACCTGGGAAAGGCAGATAAGCATCTTCAATAAACTATCAAGTTCAGATGCTTGTCCGATTTGAGTTCTATCAGTGTTTACCTGCAGCAGCCTTCTCTGCTACAGCAGTGAATCCCACCTCCATGATCTCCTGTTTGAGGAGCGTTGTAACCAGTGCTGCCTGCCTTTAGCCCCGTCAGCAGACATATCAGTTGCCATGGATAAGTGAAACCAAAACAGCCACGCTCAACTGATTTGGATCCCCAATTGCCTCACCATTGGACAATGTTCACCAAATATTGAGTGGGCGGAGCCAGGTAAAGAAGCTTGGTAGTTCCTCCTGCCTTCTTGTTAAGGGTCTGGCTCTTTAAGGCATGCCTGCCCATTCTGCAGAGCATCAATAGGAGCAGTGTTAGTGCGCGGACTCGGTGAGATCAGAGGCAGGCTCTGTGTTCCTCTTCGCCTTCCTTTGGCACCACCAGCACCAACCCGACAGTGGTCTCTAAATCCTCGGGTCCTGTAGACCCTCTAAGACGACACCTGCTGATGGGCCCGCTGGTGACGCAGCGTGGGAAGCTACGTGCGGAATACTGAAAAGGGGAAGCTGCAGTTTCCTCTTCCTACCATCGTCAAAACAAACTGTCACGGCATCGCAACCGTCCCTCTGCTGCGATTCGGCGCTCCACTTGGGTAACTGGTGGCGGGCCGGAGAGGTGTCAATCGGGCCGCACCGCTAGCCCAAGTGCGATTTTTAAGAAGCTGGCATGTTTGTAGATCCTATTCACTAAGCCAGTAAACTGGGTTATTCAGAAGCACAATGGCAGCATGCGGTTTTCATCACACTGCACCTGTACCGTAACAGGTGAGAGGCGCAGGCAGCTAAATGCTCCCCTGCCTATTACATCACCTGGGCTCTGGACTGGTCTGCTCCAGCGACTCATCATTACATCATTAGCATGGCTTGTTATTTATTTATTTGCTTATCAAACAATTCTTTTGAAGGCAGCTTGAGGGTGTAATTTTGCTCTGGCGTGAAGCAGAAATGGCTTCGCTTAAGCACAACGCTGGGTGGCGGCCACCCCCTGCCCCCCCCCGGGTGGTTTTTTTCTTCCGGCATAAACCCGCCGGTGGTGTCGGTTTCCAAGCTTTATACCCGGCGGGGGGGGGGGGGGGCACATCTCCCCTTCACCGGCACACTGTTTACAGAGATAAAATGCCGCTGATAGACGCCTATCTACATGAGGCCACACATCGATTAATGGGAGTCAAGCTTAATTAAATCAGAGGGAAGTTGCAGAGCACATGGCCAATTGGATACCGCAGGACTCGACGTTAGCTCACAGAGCGCGCTACCACATGCTCTACCAAGACAAACGAAACCAGCTCCAGCTCACTGTGACCCCTCGTAACCCAAATCAGTGGCAAACAGACGTCTAGCCCAGAAAGTCCCCTGCAGTGGCCCTTGGCAGCTCGCTTCTCTCCGTCTCCTCCTCACCCAGACAGAAGACGGCGTGACACGTCCCTTGCGGAGGTGGCCTCACCAGGTGCTGCCCCATCCATGTGATGGTGAAGATCACCCTTAGGGGTTAAAGAGGCAGAGATGATGCCGGCCACTTCGCAGAGGCCCAAGCCATCATGGAAGGGCGGTTCCTGCCGTTTTTGTGTGGACACCTGTGTGATGGATGGACCAATAAAATCTGCTGTGTCTTTAGGCACTGAGTGGTTTCTCGAGCAACGCGAGTGTGGGGTGGGGCATGCCACAGAAGGGGGGGCATATAAAAGAGATGCCCCCCCACCTATCTTAACAGCCGCATTACCTTCAGATAAGTAGCACTTTATTTACACATTTTTACTACCTGGATGCCTTTTCCTTCTTATTACCCCTCTGCATTGTGAGAGCGATCTTCAAAACATTCACAAAGATTTACCAGAGTCCAGAAGACTTCCCAGTGCCCCCAGTAAAAGGAAAGAAAAAAAAAAGGGTTTATTAGCCTAGCCAACAATTGTGAACTCCTTTCCACTAATAGGATATGCACAACAGTTGTGCCTAAAGACATCTGGAGCGAGAAGCTATTTTCTCCTTTAAATGGAACATTTTCCATATAAAAGAACCTTTTTCGGATTGTGGTTTTGCATTTTTGGAACAGAAACATCTTCTATTGTTATACACTGCTATCTGACAAAATCCAAGGTTTATTGTACTACATCAGAAATCCACACTAAAGACAGACCACATGCTCATTCTTACCCAAAAACCCTAATGGGTCACCTGCAACTCAGCAAAATGTCAACATCCCTGAAACATAACAGATGATTCACTTCTCCTGGCGCAACCGAAGTACAATACAAATATTTACATTTAGGATGGATTAATATAAGCCTGCGGCTGAAAAAGGATAGAATGGGAAAGACCTTAAATATAACACAGAGGGTCAATGTTATTTAAGCAAGACAACTGTTATACATAAAACACTGGATATGAGTCAGCTCTCCTGGGCAGTGTATACGTGTGCGTATGCGTGTCTGCATGTGCTGGTGCGTGTGTGTCTGCGTTCACATGCCATTCTTATTTATTTCCAAATCAAGAGTCTTTCCTGGCATTTCCTGTTTAAAACCTTTGCTCTCAGTTTCAATCCACCAATTTCACATAAGAGAAAAGCCACTAAACACGACGGACGGATGCAGGATTGGAATTTGTCCCAATGATCTCTAATGAGCAGACGTTCGTTTAGCAAACCGAAAACGCATGCAGAAAACATAAAGGGGACTATATGACTCAGGCTTGATCACGCAGACATATTGTTTTTAGTACGGCAAGATGTGGCCGCTTTACAGCTTTTGGGCACATGCTGAGCCAGTGGCATTCTGTGCGCCCGATTCCATCCCCGTTGGCACAAAGAGATGCCGCTCTCTGGAGGTCCCCGACAGATGGTCCTTTGGGAGGGAGGGTCTGAACACGATCACGGTGATAACTCACGGTGAAATTCACTGCCTCCTTCACTCAAAAGCCTAAAGGAAGCATGGGAGGGGAGGGGGGATTTAAAGGTTATGAAAAGCAGGTTGTTCCGTTCACAACCGCCCCCCCACAACCGCCTACAACCTTCCCGCACGGATCCCTCCTCCCTGCCCCACTGCTGCATTCTTCACACAGACACAGCCTGAGGACAAAGGGCCTGATTCATCAGGCATCGCGGAACACGGCTCCATGCCGTAGGGTGTATCCTCACTGCCCTGATACACACATCACCTCCCATTCCACAGGCTGCTTCCCATACAGCTTCTTCCCAACGGGCCTGGTTCATCGACAGATAATTTGTAGATATAAATAATAACGCTGAACGCCTTGTTGCCAGGCACCCAAAACATGTAATCGATGTTAAGGTTATGATCCAGACCCAAACAGACCATGAGCAGAGAAAGGGCCTTTCGACAGAGCTGTAGGCCGGACGATGGACGCATCATCGCAGCGGTGTGGGATTATCCGTCCGGCCCGTGCGGCGTCTCACCTCGGCGTCCCTCTCCTGCAGACGGTAGGTCTTCTCCAGAGCACGCAGTGCCGTCAGGGACAGGTCGGACTCATCCAGGAGAAGCTCTAGGAGCAGGACGAGCTGCTCTGGGATCACCTGAGAGCCCAGAGAACAATGTGATCATTTAACACCATCCTGCCAAAAACAAGGGGATGTGAAATTAACTGCATAAAGCATAATGGATCTTTGTGTGCAGATTGGACCTCCGTTCTGTAAAACAAAATGTTTGTATGATTCCTCATCACACCCATTTTCCTGCTGGGAGGGGGGTGTTCTTTTTCCAAAATCATAGGAGAGTGCGCACCCTCACACAAACACAACCACACACGCTATGTGGTAAACATATTGAAAAACAAGGCAAACGCTTTGTCACTATGCATGACAAACGATATTTCTGCCTGTGCGAAAAATTATTATTGTTTTGAGGCACATTATCAAGTCTCGTTTTTCTTTTCTTTTGTTGAAAACGCCTGATAAGTAGGAAGCATAACAAAGGCCAATAAAACGTACCAAGTTATTAAAGACATGCACCAGATATTAATTTTCAGTTTATGCAACATAATCTAAAGGATGTACTAAAGGACACAACAGCAGACAAAACAGGAAGCGGAGAGTCAGCAAGCTACAGAGGAAATGACGTCCAGCACTCATTAAGAGATGTCCACAGGAAACCATGTCAGCATCTCAAAATGTCGGCCCAACGAAACAAAAAGACCCTAAATCTAATTTCTCCCTGTGGCTGTCGTGATGAAATTTCATTCGGAATGAAACTAGGAAAGAATGTAATGGAGCTTTAAGGCACAGAGGACAGAATCAGAAGACACACATGAGAAAAAGCAGAGACATATCCAAACATGATATATGTTAGGAAATATTTATACGTCATAGATGGGCATATTACACTACATATCATTAGTGCATTTTGCCAAAATATGCATTCTAACTCATTTCATTCAAACTGATTGCAAAAGAAAAGAAAGACATTTAAAATATGCCATAGAACACAAGGTTCTATATAGAACATAAGGTTCTACATATGTATATGTTTTAGTTTTAAAAGAATCCATTTTCAGGCTTCCTCCTGCCGAGTTTTTTTTGGTTCTGTCCTTTTTCGAGTGCCTCTGGCGGGGCGTTGGAGTTAAGAATTTGGGCGTAGTGAACTCCTTTTCCACTTTAGCTGTGCAGTTAAGTTTCTTGGAAGGATCGGAGTAGGTTACCATGGTTGGACACACCCACCGGTGGTCCCTACCGATCAATGCGTCATTCGACAAAATTAGTAGCTTGTGCAGCCAATGCAATTTTCTAGGTGTGAACCAGCAGAGTGGTGCCAGCGTGCAGGATGAGGGCCGAGCCCATCTGGGTGTGTGCTTGCCGGGCCTCTCCCTCCTAGGGAGCTCAGTACACAAGACCAGACATGAGCTCCCCTCGGCCCCCCCACATCCCGGGCTCCACGCCTGGCAATCGTCACGCAGCCTCCATTGTAACCCGGCCTCTGTCACGCACATGTACGCACACGTCCCACTTAGCACTCTCTAATTAAGAAATAACCACACAGAAACAAAAGTGACCCCTCCCTTTGTCTTTCACATGCTATAGACGAAGCTATACCGTGTGTGGCATTTACACGTGCTTGGGCACATGTCTGTATATCTAGTCAGAGATTAATGCTTTTTTTCGCCTATCTTTTTATATCCTGCTCACACATAAGTTTTTAAAAAAATGCTAAATAAATAAATAAATATAAATGTGTGTCGCCACAATTCCTGGTGTGAAAAGCGAAGCTGAACTGGAGAAGTTAGGTGTTCAGCGCGTTATTGGTTCTCGACATTCCTGACCTAAGCGCGCAGTGAGAAACGCTTTAATGAAACTTACCCCTTGATGCACTCTTATGTTGCACAATAGCCATTTGGCAAAAGCCCTCCAGACAGGTAGCAAAGGAGAAGAAACAAAACAAACAGACTCTACCACTAAGCGTGGTAAGACACACGGCGGAGTGCTGTCAGGCTGGCATCTGCGTGAGCTCAGCACCCAACCATGCCCCGCCCAGCAGTTGCCCCACTCCCGAGTCCCCTGGATGTCAGCGAGCATCCAGCCTGGGCACCTACCAGGGGCGGAAGATGCAGATATAGAGAGGGAGGGCTGGTCAGCAGATGGGGGTGCTAGCCGCAGCAGACGGATGTGCGCGCAGAACACGGAGTGCTATTCTTACTCTCTATCACGAGGGAATCTCTGCCTTCATCCCCTCCGCCGGCCTCTCCCTCCATCCTGTCCCCGCTCTACAGGCGCATTGCAGCCACACCTGTGATGTCATTTCAGTTCACAGTACCCACCTCCGCATCAGGGTGCACGAGCTCGCTGGTCTGCCCACCCACCCGTCTGCCAGCCCGCCCCGTCTTGCCCCCAGCCACCCGTCTGCACCTCTGTTTCTCCTCTCCCCCTCTCCAACACACCATCTTTTCACAGACTTGCGTGTGAAACAGTCTTCCCTAAAATGGTTACAGAATGCTTGGGAGAATTTCGCCTGGCCAGATATGGGTCTATATTTGTCTGCATTACCCGCGAGGGGAACTATTTGTGTTGAGTGGTCTGAGAGAATCACACGGACAAAAAAAAGAAAAGAAAAAAAGAAAGATTCAAATATAGAAAGCGACGGGCAGATCTTCAACAGAAATAGGCCAAATCAAAATTAAAGTAATTTGACCTTTGCATATTATACACAGAAGGAATTTATCCAGTTTGTCTGTGTGAGTTTCAGTGGCAAAAGGTCACCAAGACATACATTCCCTTTCATCTGGGCTGATAAAACGGCGGCTTGATGTCGCATTCCTGATGGCAGGAAGGCAGCCAATGGTGCGACGGTGGCGGCGGAATCCTTTCAGGTCCGCTATTCCCATTTATCCATCCCCTTTGAAAAGGAAAGGAATTTTAAGTCGTAAAAACTCCCGCATGGTTAATTTGCCTTTGGGAACGGCAATTGTTCTTGGAAGGCCCCTTCGGTCGGGAAAAAGGACAATGATCCCCTCATTGAAGGTGTGTCACATACACACCACTGTTGCATTTCTGGCTGGAACAAGCTTTTCATAAGCTAAAGTAAAACCATCAGATAATTATGCAAAATGTGTCCATCCTCTGGTCAGTACTCTATTGCCATTCTCCAGAAGACTATCGCCAGTACTCCAGTACCATTCTGCATATCCCTACCAACCATTACTACTCCAATGTCATCTGAAATAACCCCACCACCAGAAGTCCAACTCTATTTTAACCATCAGTATATGATCGAGCCTTTGCTATAAAACTATAGACCAATCAATCTCCATCCTACTTTCTACTACCCTGCACACTGATTGGATGCAGATCTACTATCTGAGCCCAGAACCACTAATTTATGGCTTAACAGACAAAAACTGGCACAAGCTTCACATGGACCAATGGGTGCACTTCCTGAGAGCTTCATCACTTGCTGCTTTACACCGGTTAACAACTGAAGCAATCGCAAGGTCTCCTTTTCAAAGGGCTGGATAGGTCCTAAGCTACGGATTCATCTAATAACAATGCAGAGATCCCCAGAGCTGCAGGTAGGGGCCCAGCGGACCTCGTAACAGCTTATTTTGCCATAATTGAGGCTGGCTGATAACAAAGCATTCCAGAATTACAGAGACGTGTCTTAGCTGCCAGTCGTCTGAATTTTAATCCCTGAAGATACTCCACTGTTTTGAGGAGTTCTTTCATTCCTGTTCTAAAATAAACCTCTGAACTCAAACCGTGGTACAAGGGGTGAAAATAATGTCTGCATCCTGACGGCATATGACTGTCACAGTAACACCAGCCTATTTAAACCAAGCAGGAGAGCACAGTGCAAATAAACAGAATTAGCCTCACTAAGATGCAAGTAGTACCCTGGAGGTCTATCAGCCATAGCGGCATCCGACTGACAGGTCCTGTCAACGGCAGGGGGCCACCGGCAAAACGGGAGGAGGCGAGGAGACCCTGTCACGCATGACAGGCTGGGTGACACCTGACGGTGGGAGTCGGCAAGCAGAGGCCCATTCCTCCTTCCCCGGCCCTCCAGGCCAGCTTGTGCATCACTGTCACCAGCACCCCCACCGCTGTCATTTCTCCCCCGGACGCTTGTAGCTCTAGTCAGAGGCACCGTCGCGTGGGACCCTGGAGTGAGCCGCACTGCCTAACACCCGCCGCTCTGCAGAGGTACTGCTACGGTGGAGAGCGGCTTTGGGCACCAGACCATCAATGGGTGCCGACGGGAACACACTGCGGCGGCACGGGGCTCAGGCAGCGAGCGCTGTGTGAGCTCAGTCGGCAGCGGCCCAATGCTGCCCGATCTCGCATGGCTTTCAGCTTTAAGGTTGGATTAAATCTTCCTCCATTCATCCACATGTTCACTGGAGTCAAACTACAGACAAAGGTTGCACTGCTTTCTTAGAGTATATTTATGTCTCCTCTGGTCAACGTCTGCCTTCAGGATGCTGACAGGTTCGGACAATCAGCTCCAATGAGTATCACTCCAGGACCATCTTACCTTCAGTATATCAATGAATTGCTAATGTAACATGAGTACAGAATCTCAGTAAACCCCGCTATTATTAGGTATGTATAGTAAAGTAAATATAGCCTTATAATCATGCTATGAATATTGCCCTCTCTTGTGATGATACTATGAGGATTACCCTTAATTCAGACTGTACTGTATCGCCCTATACTCTTAGTGTGCTATGAGTATAACCCTCTGTTCTTGGTGTAATATGAGTCTATCCCTCAGTTCTCTCTGCCAAGAGTAAACTCACCTGGTTTCAGTGTGTTTCGGTATAGAATACCCTCCTTCGGTTACTGTACTAAACACAACATGACTCTATGGCTGGTTTGACAAGACATCTGAGAGGCTATCAAAAATTCCCTAAAGAGCCGCGCATAACAGTACTGAAAACACAAATGTCAAAAAACTGAGAAACAAATCTGACAAACAATCCAGGGTCCAAGTGTACAAATACCTGCACGACCAAACTGCTTTAAGCTGCCGTTTAAACAGATCATAAATAAAAACTTCTGCCTTGTGGGTTCAGGTGACCTGCCACACGTCGTCCAAAACACAAACTGCCAGCAATGAAATGTGTAAGTCAGGGATCAACATCAGTGCTTCCCTGAGCTGGAAAGCAGTAACGGAATCCACTCTGCTTCCTTGGCTGGGGACCAGAGGTAGCCGACTGACATGTGAGAGTGCTGGGAAAGGGGACACCAAACGTAGAAGATAATCGTGCGTGAAAATGGCCTGCCTTTCCGTAAGCCACCTGTGCGTAAATAGTTTACAGGTGAATGCCTGTCCACCTGTACACATGAGTGCTTCATTCCAATTCATTTTCCACCTCATATATAAGCCGTCTGCAGCACACAAACCTGCCCACAGCCTAGTGCACAAATACATCATTAAGACTTTATTAAAGCCAAATGTGTCACAAATATGCAGCCCAATATATATATCAATATATATATATATATATATATATATATATATAAAACGAAATATGGGAAAACTAATTTTAGGACAGTATTATGTAAGAGATATAAACACGCATTTTTCAAGACATAAGCAATATTACACCATCCTATTCATGTTAAAGACCTAAGGCAGCTCAGTGTCAAGGTCCCGAAGAATACAGTATTAAATACACAAGCAACAGAAAATAATATTTGTGAAGAATACTTTCCTACAGTCAGCATACTTGACTGACAACCCCACCGGAATGTTCTTCAATCTAAAAATATCTTCAAAAGTTGCATACCATAGATGGAAAGATTTACTTTGGACATATAAAATTTAAGTATCAGATTTATGTGTACAATCATTAAATACTCTGGGCAGCACGGTAGCTCACACATGCAGGTTTAGGGGTCTGAATGCCCTTCGCTCCTAGGCTATGCCCCAGGCTTTAGAGACCAAGACTGTTTGGAGACCGAGACCGTTAGAAGATGGATTATTATACTTGCAAACATGAGGAAAATCCCCCAAAAAAAGACCAACTTTAAAAGAAAAATCCTGAAAAATTTCTAGAGGAAAGACATGAAACTGACCTTCCATGTGGGTATTTTTACTTTACGGACATTTTAATCACTGAATGTGGTATTTACAGTATAAGGGTCATGAAGGAGAACAGTACCTATCTGAACTCTGAACTCTGCCTATCTGAAGTTACTGCATGCCCTCCTCGAGTTAGGAGCAGTTCCAAGAATCCACTCCATCTGAGAACTGCATGAAGACCTGAACCCCAAATCTTGGGATTGTTACTGTTCTGCAGCTGTAGTGGATGAATCGTGCAGATCCATTGGCCACTTGAAAAATAAAATTAGCACATGTGAAACTGTCATAAAAGAAGTGTAATAAATGGATTTCTGCGGTCCTTTGATAATAATGACCTCCCAGAAAGAAGGACAACCCACAGAAGCCTTCAAGTCAAGACACTGTACAGCAGAACCACTCTTAGTATAGAGGAGCCTGATCCAAGCCTAGGAGGATCCCTCAGCATATGAAGAGAGAATTTTACACAGCAGGAGGCATCCCTGCAGAATAAAGGCACCTTCAGGTTATTTTGCACTCAGTGTGGAGAGCTTTCATTCCAGTCTTCCCCTAACCTCACACATTTCTCTAAGAAGATCAGATTTTACAATTCTCCACCCTATGTGAAACATATGACTCTTCCATCTTCCACTCAATGTCAAGGAAGAGTTCTGACATGAAATATAAACAGTCCTTCTGCACTTGGCATCTGAACAAGTGGTAGACTCCCCCAAACCACGGCCCTGTAAAAGACGCACCCTGGCGTTCCAGTCTCCCTGACATGCAATCAAATTCACTGCTTCCCATATCGCCTCCCTTCCCCCTGCTTCCCTTTGATCATCAAGCTTGGAAAGGTTCTCACACCATAAGCCTTCCTTCAAGAAATGCTTCTAGACAAAATGACTCATGGAAACAGACGTTTCCTGGAGGGAAAAAAGAAATCTCAGGAAATAGCCATGAAGGAGAGACAGGAGACTGGGACAGTCTAATGGTCTTATTACCCTTTTCCAGTCCAAAAAGGTCTACTTGTGAAAGTATTGTCAAACCTTTTTGAAACATGGGAATATTCCACTAGTAAAATATAATTATTCAAAAATTAAATAAACCACATAAATTCCCCACAGCATGAGCGTTTATCACGGCAGAAGTGTCTTGTGGAATGTTCAGAGGCCCTGGAAGGTGACTGTACTGCAATGGCGAGTGATGAGCAGTGGGAGAACCACACACCCGAGCTCACAGAAGCCACCGGACCTGGACACAAAGTACTGGCCTCCTCAGAGCTCCCCGGCGTCTCTCTGTCCCCACAGCAGCCGGCCAGTCTGCCCCTGGGGCTCCGACGGCCCCCCAGAGAGGTCGATACGCGTGAATATTCATAGGGCGACCCCAGACTCCCAGATCAATGAAGTGTTACTTTGCGAAATGGATTCTTGTTCTCAAAACATTACCCTCTATGTCCCTCTGAGCAGAAATGTCAGAAGGCTGAGGCATGGTAAACAAATTAACAAGGGGGAACTAAATGTACTCTCCTACTGGGAGACCAGTCACCACAAATCAGTTAAGCTGACTGACCCACCAAGAACAGCATCCATATTAGATGAGCTTCTAAAAATCACAGCATCGCCATTTAACATGTGTGTGAGATCTTCCTTTTTGCTGGTTGACAGTGGACAGTAAACAGGAGAATCTGCCTGATGCCACTTCCAGCCCCTCCTCTAACATGCGGTCGGGGGGGGGGGGAGGAACGACAAAAGCAATACTGTGCAGCTTCTCTGAATAATGCTCTCAGTTTGCTGACAAAACCAACAGCTGCAGGTCGGCCCTGGCCGGGGAGGAACAACAAGCGCCTGCCCTGTGATGGGTACGTTGACCTTATTGGACTGTTCACCGTCCCGCAATACCAGCCACACACAACAATGCCAACGTCAATGTCCACACCAACGATACTACCAGCGCTGAATGTTACAGAGCTTCTACCTATACGGATACATTTTCAGTGTCTATAGAAAGATTTCACACCCGTGGAGAACAGATCAGATTTCACCTGCGGGGTCTGATTTACGGCATCATAATGCTGGATACCATATCACACAACTGAGTCGTATACGTCACACGACGTGAAAGAAAAAGTTGTTGTTGCCACCGACAGTCCACACTGACGCTTGACGAGAACGGTACTGAGGGCGAGCAAAGGTTCCGGATCACCACCCGCAGATCAGACAGGTTGGCAGGAGAGAGCAGGAGGAACATAAAGACTGGACGTAACACTGAATCCCATTCAGACTGAAAGCATGTTACTCTCCCCATTTAACAGTCACTATAGTGAACGACCCACCTTCAAAAGTTTCAAAGGGGAACGTTGTTGTTCAAAAGTCACAGTAACCCCTGAGTAAAAGGTACAGGTGGCTCGATCGTCTGAAGTTAAAACAACAATGAATGAAAAATTTAAATGCCATGTGTCAAAACGATTCCAGCCTGCAAAGGAGGCCGCTGTTTGAAAGGCAGAGATGAAGACTTAAAAAAAAATACAGATGTTCAGGACTGATTGAAAGAGAAAAATGAAGGCGAGACATAGTCTTTGTGCCTGAGCTGACAGGAGAATTTAAGAAGGAATAAGCCTTAAATCTCCTCCGAGCATCAGTCACGCACCATTGGAAAGCCAGCCCAAAACAACAGAGAAGACAAAAGGGGCAGCAGAGACAGAAAGGACACACACGTGTACGCACGAGCACACACACACACGTACATACACATGTACAGGCGCACACATGTGCCTGCTTGGCCTTCAGAATTTATGATGACATTTTCAAACACTGAAATTCAGCAAAGGCTAACGTGCACAAAAAGGAATGCCAATCTTTGTCCATTAATAACCTATCTATTCACTTCCAATAAAACAGAGCATTACGACACACACACACTCACACAGCAAATGCACTGGGACAGAGGACTCAGGAAGAGCATGGAAATGTCTCTCACACACACACACACAGTGTACACCCCAGAGGCACAAGGCGGTAACGCCACCCACTGAGTCAGCAGACCACATACCATGGATAATATATTAATGAAATGCATTTCTGATTGAAGAAAAAAAAAAACTTATTCATTCAAAACAGGAAAATCAGTGCACATTAAAGAATATTATGAGATTAAAGAAGATTATAGATTAATCACGATGAAATATTATGCCTTTCTTTACTGTCTTACAGATATTTAAGACAAGTTACTCTGAGATCCCACGTATTTTCCCAGTGTGACTAGGCATGCGTGTGACTCAATACTGACAGCCGTTATAAAGACTAGGGGGTGACTCCCCACACCAGGATCCCCCTGAGATCACATAAGAGCTCATGAGAATTATTAAAAATAAAACAACCAAGGTGATGGAAGCTCTTTACCCATGTAAAATATGGTTACCTGAAATTAGCCTAGAAATAAATGCTATTCACGTGGATGGATGGATGGATGGATGGATGGATGGGGTTCATCCAGGTCAACCTTCCATTCTGCTCTCCACACCTGGCCGGGTTACTTTGTTTCTCAACGCCCTGCATTGCAGTGAGGAGTGGCAAGGTAGGCTGACAGCAGGCGCCTGCTACTGAAATCTCTAAATGGGGATTAATAGATGGGGCCAAGCCATCTTCTGCAGATCAGATACCTGGATAAGTAACAAGTAGATTCTCCCCTACAGAATAAAAGACGGACACACTGCTGCTTACTTGTGAACAGGCCCGAGAGAAGTCAGAAAGACAGAAATAAAAAAGGGCAAACTCGTTTTCTAATATAAAGGGAGAAAAAAAAAAGATTATCCCAAATCTTATTACAGGCCTAAGAGAATACAGATTCACATGGAGCCAATCTGAAGTGTCAGCTCTTCTGAACATTAGAGGAGTTGGAGCCACATCTATCTAATCCTAGACGAGACACAAAAAGACAGCAGCATGCAGACACGCTGAGCTATTGACTGTACGACGGGTACAGTGGGTCACAAAGTACCCGAAGGCTTCTGGGCAGCACAGTGTCCTTCCCTCTCCACTCTGAACTGGCTTTCCTGAAAAAAAATCCATCCATGATTTAAGGGGCCGCCCAGGCTGCAGCACAGCCCCTCCACAGGTATGTGAATTAGAGCACAGTTGGAGCTCCTGGTCCACGGCATTCAGACAGATTGCCTTTGACTACCTGGAATTCACCACATGATCAGTGCTCCGAGCCTCCAAGGACAACTGTCTGAAGTGCTTAAATCACACTGTCTGGCATTTACCAAGAGGCATTTGGGGGTCTTCACCTAGAAAGCTTCATACCATAATTTCAGTCCATTCAACTGCCTATCCAGCACAGAGTTTTGGAGCTAGCAGTCACCACTATATAACAAACAGGGGCCTTGGATGGAAACTTGAACATAACTAAATTGGGGGCCCAGTACAATATGCTTTCATGGGGTCCAAAATCTGTAATGGCACCCCTGACTACAAACGTGTATAAGACACTACAGATCAACCCATGTTTTGGTTAAAACACAGAAACACGATTTTGCTTCAAAGGAGTCATTGTATGAAGGGCTGGTAAGAAAAATCCCAGTGTGATGTTTTCTGGCGGGAAACGTGGGAAATGTCATGGCCAACGTAGAAAAGTCAGGTCTGGTCACTTACTGGATATTCAATGATTATTATAATTTCTTTAAAGACTGATCTCATTTTATATTTATTTTCTGTTTAATTTATGGTACACGTTCACCTTGAGGATAATCATGCTATGGGAGAGGATGTACTACATCATGTGATTAACGTGATGGACTTAATCTGATCACACCTCAGTTCTTCCTCCCAATTTGAATTGTTAATATGCACCATTATTTATCTGAGGACGTCACGCTAGCCATGGAATTCTATCTGCCAGTGGTAAGTCCCATAGTTCACATGGAGAAGAGCGACAGTATTGACATGAGGCCGGGATACCATGGCACCAGGCCAGACGGCATTGAGTGTGGCCCGATGGTTCTCCAGACGTGGGGGGGATATGAGCGAGACAGACTGCAGAATGCAGTGTTTCCCGGCTGCCCCCGGCCATGATCGCTTTCATGTGTGGTTCCCCCAACCCCAACCTGAACATACAGCCCACGGCCCAGCCACATAAACCAGAACACATTAAAGACATGGGATCATATGGCGGCGTCATGGGTCCCGCTGCTGGATTATGAGACTAGGGACAATGCTAATTGGCTCAGGCTGCCTGGAAGCTTCATTGGCTGCTCATTAACCAAGTGAAATAAGCGCTATATACTTTGGAACGAGTCACCGGTACTATGGCTTCCAGTGAACCACAATGGATGAGGTGATGGTTAAAATCGACTTTTGTAAGTACATAATAGCAATACTGTTTAAGCGTCCTGGGAAATAGCACACACTTCCTTTACAGCGTTAGCTTAGATGGCATCTGTTAAATCACTCTGTTTTTTTTTTTCCTTTTAAGAAAATAGCATTTGAAATGAATGTTTGAAAATATCTTGGTTGACATATGAAAACAGTTGCTCCTGACTCACATCAACATCGCGAACGTAGGTGTCAGTCCAATATGGAAGCCAGGCGCACAGAAAAAGCAACAGCGCAGTTGTACTTAATAGCGCTGCATTGTGCTCCTTTTGTTCACTGTTGTCGCCTTTTACGTCGCGAATCAATGTTCCGGCTAACAGCGGCCCAACTCCTTTTGTTGCCGTGCCCGTCTCTGAATGAACACTTCGGTTCACGTGGGCACCCGTTCAACGAGTCCACCACTATAAACCACACAGGGGGCTTACAGAGACGACCCCCCCCCCCCACCCTCCCTGAGAGCACAGGGCTGGCGTAATCAGCGTGGTCATGCACTATTATGAAAGGGATGGGGGCGGAACGAAAGGCCGACACAGCGAGAGGGAGACTGGGAAGTAAGCTTGAGGCAATATCGGTCAGCCAGACCCACGTGCCGACAACGAGGGCATAACTGACGCACATCCTCTGCCGGGCCCTTGTTCTCTCTTTCGCTGCAAACAAACTGCTCCACACGCATCCCAAATAACAGCTGACGATTGTCCTCCGCTCACCCCGCCCCCCCCCACGTGCACCTCGACCCAAAGCGCGGACCAGGCATCACCCTTCAAGTCAATATCGCCCACATCTACGGCTGGGTGTTTATTTTTCAAAATGAAGGTTAACTACCTTGCTGACACAGGATTGCCCTTTTGGGGGCACGGCCCAATCTATTAGCCACAAATCACCCGAACCGCCTCTCCTCCCCGCCGGCCTCACAGGAGACACTGGAGGGGTCGGGTTTCCCACACGCTCACAGGCGCCTAATAAGTCGCGCCTCAGATGTTGGGAGTTCCGTGGTTTCTCACAGCGTTCCTCCATTGTGCGGCGCCCGTACGTGCAAATAGTGGGCCCCCGCGGGGCGCTAATGTCGCTGAGGGATGGTGAATAGAGCTGGGGAGGAGAGGGGAAACAAAAAAAAAAGAAGGAGTACACCACTGGGGAGGAGTGTACTCACGGCACTAAATGTGAGCGATTTACGTTCAAGTACAAAGAGCGGCCTACGCAGGCCCTCCGGAGCCATGAATCGTCGTGGCGACGCAGACTTGATGGCTGTTGGGCTCTTCCGCACTAAATCAGCCACAAGGGGATCCACGGAGGTGTGGCTAACACAAACAACGCCGCCCGGTCGGAGGGCGACGTGCCGTTTCATGCCTGGAAATCCTCCATTTCCCTTCCTGCCCCCCCCCCCCCACTGCCGGCGACAAGCGGAGGGACGTAAATTCTGGTCGAGGCATCTGATTCCGGGGGAGGCTTCCGTGGCATGGGGGAGAATGCGCTCCGGCGCCCAATTCACATTTTGGATGCCAGACGCTAATGCAAAGCATGCAAAGCAACACAGCCCCATGTTTCAGTGCTAAATGGGCAAAACACAAAGCCCACTGCTTAGAAAATAAGAATACTTAGAGTTCTGAGTATCCATCCGACGACCACGGCAGGTCCAGCTGTGCCAGTATGGGCTTTCTTTTCATTGCTGTTGTACTCTCTGTAGGGCACATAATCCGCTTTTCGGATCAGAAAGTACTACTGCATTTGTAGCAGAGCTATGGAGAAAGAACCTGCCTTGATGATCTACAAAGAGAGGTCGATTTTTTTAGAGAAAAAGTCCAAAGCTTGCTACCTCTGCTTGGATGACTTATTCTCAGCTCAGAAGGCAGAAGGGATTGCTTGGCTCCAAGCAGTAGTTGGGGAATTCCTCGCTGCTGTACCTATGCAGTTTGGGGGATCTAAGTGAGCACCGGCTGCCCCCACCATGGGACCTGCTCATGAGCTTCCTCATATTGAGCTGAACTGTCAAACCACCAGACAGGTGCAGCCTTCCCTCTTGTCTGTTTTCCACACCTGGCTAGACCCCTTGTCTAGTGACCTCCCACAGGTAGGTCAATGTCATCTTCTCATTGGCTGAGGATGATCGTGGGAGCACCTCTGTGCTTCCTTGGACGACCACTTGCAGTGCATGACAGCAAAATCAGAAGCAGCCTGTTTCTCTATTTCTGTGGGCCGGGTATAAAAGGACTCCTCTCCGTCTCCGTTCTGCTTGCACCAAATCAGACAGATCTTCTGTCATGAACTCTAGTGCCTTGTAATTCACACCAAATTCTTCTTTGCCACGCAGAGGCAGGGAACGGGACTTAGTACTATGTTTCTGAAATACGGAGGGAAGCAGCTGCTGTAAATGGAGGCAGCTGTACTGTGACGTCCGGGGCCCCATAAACATGGTGACTTCGCGGTCCCAGTTGGGGGAGCTGGTCTTATCTCACTTCAGCCTAAAGACCCACAATTGGAGGAATCAAGCACCACAGAGACTCCCAGCTACACCAGATGTTTGAGCCAAATGTGGCCCATCTCGTAAACCACCCCCCACCCCTGGGTTGGATGGAGAAATCAATGAATGTGTGACTCCTTTCAGATAAAACAACAGCAGCCAAAGAGTATTTCTCAACAGACTACAAATGCAACGCTTGAGAGCTAATAGCTACTTGAACAATCGATAATGGCAAATACCACAAATGAAACTATAAATACATATAAATAATAAATTATTTGACTGTCTCACAATGCAGCTTTTGCAAAAGGGACCGTAAATCTGGTTTTTGTCACAGATTTCTTTGGCTTAACAGTCAATCTTCTTTGGCCCCCAGGACAGAACACAGGTGGGACAGAAGCAGCTTCGCCTGGTTCGGATTTTTCAAAAATCGGATCTCTAGTGAAAACTCGGCGTGCCGCACCCAAAAGCAAATTCTCTTCTGGGTGGGAGGGGCGGAGCAGATACACAGGGAGGGGCCGGTCTTAAAGAACAGCTTTTCAGCACTCAGATAAAGGGCCCCGTATCCCGGGTCACGAGAACGCAGATCCTGCCTCTCATTACGCTGCCCGCTGATGAAAATGAGCGCAAATGAAGCTCATTATCAAAAGACCATGACTAATGTCCCCCTTAAAAAAGGATGGCAATAAAGCACCATTTTTTTTTCTGGTGGCAAACTTTAATTTTACATTAAAGTGACCCTAAATGCAGGCCTGTGCTATGTCCCCCTGGCTGGGGCTGCATGGCCGGGGGCAGGACAGCTGCACTCGGCTGTGATGTAATTATGTCTAAGCTACAGCCTGCCGGCATGGCGGCTAATCAGGGCCCCTCTCCGATTGGGAGACGGCCTGTTTACGAGGCAGAAGTAAGGGGAGGGGCCGTGGTCTGTAGGGCCTGGCCTTTTGGGAAGGGTGGGTTGGCTGTTCTGGTCGTGGGCAGGGACGGAACATTTGAAGTGCCAGGAGGGGCAATAAAAACTACACCTGGAACGCCATGGGACTCGGGGAGGGGTGGGGCTAGGCCAGGGGGGCCAGGTCACCTCCTGTTTCTTTTCAGGGGGCTTTTTATAGAGGGACTTCAAAGGGCACAGCCACCCCGCCCATCTCCCTGTGCCGCTCTGCCGAGCATTACTGGCCATTCCCACTCCAGACCAGCCTCACCCTGTACCCATGGAAAAAAAAACATGGCATGTCGTCACAGCCTCTCCCGCTCACATTTCCAGCTATGGTATGAAATTTACGAGGCTAAATTCTTTCTCTTTTTTTTCCTTTTTTACAAACAGACTCATTTTGTCTAACCAACTGGAAAGTGGCAGAATTCAATTTCACAGACTTGCTGCTAAATTCGCCAATTGCTGGCCACAGAGTGCGCGCTTACTCTTTAATGTTACCGTACGAATACACTTCAACAAAGGGCTTTAGAGCACGGCCGTGGATTAAAAGTACAATCTGATGTTAATTATTAAAATATAATCAGCACTGTGGAACAGCAGCATTGGGCTTACCTGGAAAACCCAGCAAAGCTTATAAAACATATAGAGAGCACTTCCACATGAACGTCCAAACCAGAGGCACCTGCCTCAACACATATTTGACGTATTTTCTGCCTCAGCTGTATGTAATTTAAGATAAAAACATGTCCATAAAGGTGACAGACCAAAGACTTGCTGCTTTGTTTATAATGTCTGTACTGATTTCCACCAGAAGATGGACCAAGCTACTAGTTTTATGTTATGTACAATAAGATGAAAGCATTGCACACACACACACACACACACACACACACTAACAGAGTTCTGGGAAACTTTATATGGAAAAGTGCGATGGTCAGATATTATTTTTATGGGTCAGGCGACAACGTCATCTCAAAGACAGAATTTCTGCCTGCCTGAGCAGCAGCCTGAACCCCTGTCTACAGAAAGGTCTCCCTTGCAGTAATGCATTGCTCTCTTAGAAATAAAACCAGAGTGAAATGTGCCGCCACTTGCAGTATAGGATGACCCCCCCAGCACTGTGCACCCCCCCCCCCACTTTAGAAAGCAGGTTGACTGGCGTATGCGAGAATACTCGGCAAAGTGGCCGCGTCACTAAACCCAAACATGAACCCCCCCACCATCGAGTAAGCGTGCCAGCCTGCCAGAGGTCTCATAGGAGCCCGGGTGCTTTACATGGCCGGGGGCCCCATCCCGGTGGCTGTCTGGCCCTCGGCGGAGCCATATGGAGGCTGCCACAGAAACCACATCCCCTGCACAACCCTGACGTGCTCCACTAGACACACAGACAGACAGACCAATATAGCCAACATGCCCTTAAGCACTGAGACAAGGCAGCGGTGTGAGTATTCCTGAAGGGCGGTGCTGGACAGCCTACCCCTTTGGAGTTCACCTTGGGCTCCGCTCGCTTCCGCTTGCTGCCCTTTCGCTGGCCGCGGCTGAAGTGAATCCATTTTGCGACCTGGGGAGAAAGAAAGGAGGGGGGAGAGAGGGGAGAAAGAGAGAAAGACGGAGTGTGAGAGAAAATGGAGAGAGATACAGAATGGAAATGGGAGGAGAGCGGAAGGGAGAGACAGAGAGGAGAGGGGAGGGGAGGGGAGGGTGACCAGGTGACAGAGCGCACGGCTACCAGTGAGCGAGTGAGCGAGCGAATGAGTATAAACAGACTTTAGGCACTCTTTCCATTGCTTGAGTGGAAAGACACACACGCACACGACCATGCAGAGTTCAGAAAGGACGCTCCTGACTGGCGGAGTAACCCAATTAGCCATTGCAGTGCGCGGCCGCATAATGTTTTCATTGT
>JABFDZ020000044.1:27024661-27037921 GCA_019775955.2 Pollimyrus isidori | reverse complement strand
GTTTTGTTTGCGCTTCGGGCCCCGGGCCCCTTGTCCGGGCCGCCGTCCACACCTCTTCTCCCCCTGCTTGGCGTTGGTCCTGTCACTTGGGGGGGGGGGGGTGGGTGTGGGGGGGGGGGGGGGGCAGTGACGGACAAGAAGGGAGAGAGGAGAGAGGGAGCAGGTCACCCGGCCGGATTCCCCTCGGCGGGAGCCGGTAGCGGCGCATGCTGATCCCTCCCACTGAAGTCGGCAAGCTGAGTCTCACGAGTCAAACTCTGTTTGGCTCCACAGCAGCTAAGGGAGGGGCCAGCGAGGGCACTGCAGCCTCCCACTCTCCCTGCCTCTCTCTCTCTCTCTCTCTCTCTCTCTCTCTCTCTATCACACACACACAAGCACAGGCGCTGCAGCTGTATAAGAAAAACATCACTGTGTTTTATATTAGAAACAAACACACACACACACACACACACATTCACTCACTCACTCACTCACTCACTCACTCACACACTCATTCACACACTCATTCACACACTCATTCACACACTCACTCACTCACACACTCACTCACAGACTCATTCACACACTCACACACTCACTCCAAAGGCAGGTGGGTGCCAACAGAGACACTACATGGCCTCAGCGTGACACACAACCCTGGGCGACGCGATGGCCTGCCGTGCGTCCTCATGCCCAACCTCAGCGTGGAGTCGCCCAGACGTTGAGTTTTGTGAACAGCGCTGTAGCGCATGAGCTATGGTGTCTTCATCAGGGATCCCTCAAGCACCAAAGTGTCGCTGGTCAGTCTGAAACAGAGTCCTGGCAGGGAGGAGCTCGTGGCAGGGACCGGGGGGGGGCTTGTGAACAAACTGCAGCCGGGAATATGGCGGGTCAGGACCACACCCACCCTCCGGGTGTACCGCCCAGGGCTTGAAATGAGAAAGCAAGAGGCCCCTGGGGCAGCAGCCCTGAGGCACGCAGAGTGGGGTACGGGGGCTGGCGGGGCGCCGGGTGGCGGCGTCCTGCTCCACGCAGCTGTCTGCATTCCCTCAGCGGGGACAGTGACAGAAAGCTCTCTGTGAGAGCCCCGCTACGGCCGTGCAGTCAGAGAGAGTGGGAGCCCCAGAATGCAGGCCTGCTCCAGCGCAGGCTGCTAGGCCAGTGAGCTCTCATTGTTTGCCGGGATGCCACGCATAGCTGTTTTATGGCCTAAATCGCACACCTCATTCCCAGCGGGACTGGCCACTCGCTGCCCCCCCCCCGACAGACGCTGCTCTGCTTCCCGGCTCAACAGGCCTTGTTTGTAAGGACTACCATCCCACAAAAAAAATAATAATAATAAAAAAAATATATATCTATATATACAGTAAAAGCACGGAACCACCCAGATTGGCTGCTGCTAGCCCACGGCCGTGTGGCCCATCCACTGAACAGGCCTAACCTGCCCCCACGGGCCCGCTGGCGAGTGGCGCTCTGTCTGTCCCACGCTCTGCACAGATAACACAATTATTCTGTCTGGGAATTTCTACCCCATATTGCCTGCTGCGCACACCCCACAGTACATTATTATGTCTTGGCGCTTCCCGTCGGTATTTATCCAAGGTCCACATGATAGTATCGTTATATCGGATATAACGATAAATCTTGTCATGAGAACAAATAGGAAAAGAATAGGCAGCTTTAAAGGCAACGGTGCTTCTCATCTTTCAAGAACCAGGCAGTGAGTATTGCTTATTGTTGGCTACTTAAACATTTTTTTTTTATTATTGTAATAAATTGATACAACAAGGTGTAAAAAGACAGATTGTGCACCTCACCTCTGGAATGGCAGGATTATCCAGCCAGTCGGCGTAAATCACTTCGAGAGAGTGGCCTTGTCTGAAACCAACGGGGAAAGTAGTTACTGTTGTTCACACTCAGGTGTATTGGGCAACAGCAACGCACAGAGCAGTTAACAAGCAAGACATTTTCAAATTACAGTAAAAAGCACCAGCGGTGTGGGTCGGGGGTGTAATTCCACCCAAAAGCGGATGAAGTTTCCCAAGCATTTATCTCATTTGGCCCTGCATATGAGCCACGGCACAGGGTGAGCCATGTCTGGAGATCCAATTAATTTTTGTTTCCAGCAATTAAAGAAGACCACCCTGTTAGTATTCCTGTTTAACCCGAGCTCCTGTCTTTAACTCAGCTGCAATTAAAGGACCAAAGACCACTTCACTAGTTCAATACGTCATTGACCAAATGAATAAAGGCAGCAGATGGGATCCTGACCTGACCAATCAGGGCTGTTACGCTCTGTAAATAAAGACAGGAGTTACTACAAGCAGCACCACTTTTAATTTTGAAGCGAAATAAGGATTTATTGACCGTTTCTATTTAAATTATCTTTGTTCCTTTATAAAAACACAAGGTTAAAACTTAATGTGAACCATTTTAAATTATTTTATATTTTAACTCAAAAGGTAAATTTTATCCAATCGACTAAAGGAGTGATAGACATTGAATGGATGAAGAGCCAGAATACCTACAGCAGGTTTCTTTTTTGTTTGTTTTTCTGCGCCCACGAATGAGAAAAGCTCCCAAAAGCGGGACACTGGGACATTATTGGTTACAAAGCCAGCCAATTGGAACCTACTGAAGCTGAAGTTCTGTGCCAAATATGTGCCATACTTCAGGGGATACCCTCTGCCAGCTCGCTGTCTCAGGTGGACTGCAGTGGCCCAGAAGTGGAGGGTAAAACAACGGCCTTTTCATCTGGGAGCTCTGCATTTGTGCCGAGGAACCTCGGAGAGGTGGGCTGGACGAGATAACCCCCCCCTTCCCCTGGGGTCTGCCTTTGCAGACCACCGGTGGAGGGTTAAGAAAGTCTACTGTCATGGTTATAAAAACGTATCGCGTTACAGCACTGCCTTTTTAATTAATGTGTGTGGGGGTTAGACTTTTGTCTCAGGAATCAATCTCTCGTTAATCCCACCCCTGAAAAATGGAGGCACCCTGTGTCCGCCCCCCCCCCAAGCCACTAGGAATCCTCTCAACCTGAAATGTTTACGGATCCAGATGCTATACGCACACAAATATTGACCGTGCTTAACTTCTGCTTTAATCCTAATCAATCAGCGAGGGCAGCTGGGACAGGGTGCCGCATTAACCCGGCGGACTTGGTGGGGTGGGGGGGTTAACGAAAGGCAGAACGGAGGAGCGACAGAGTAGGGGAGGAAAAGGATGAGGGTGAGGACAACAGAGAGAGACAGAAGGGCCGCATGGGGTTTGCCGTGAATTCACATGTGAAATGGAGAGAGTGAGACAGAGGCAAAGGAGGAGGATGGGAAGGTGGCCATGGAGGAACAGGGGCTCCGCACCATGTACACTTTTTAAACGGATTCAGTCCGGAAAAAAAAGGAGGGGGGGGGCGCTCCTGAGTAATCTCCCCCCCGGGAAAGAGTGCCACAGCAGACAAACAGTCAGCCGATGGGGAAGCACACCTCACCCGACAGCTGCCGAGGATGAGGAGGCCCACAAGGGGGTGGCGCAAGTATAAACAAAGCAATAAGACGTGGCCTGCTTGGCTACAACACCTGACGCACTGGTACAAAAATGAAGGCGGCAGGGGAAAAGAAACTACGCAGTCATGGATCACACATTCGGCATTCAAGTAACCGGCACAGTTCTAACATATCAGCATAAAAGCTAAAAACAACTAAAAACACTCCACAGTGCATGAATTTTAGACGACAAGGATGACAATGTCCCGTGAAGCTGGGTTTAATCTAAATGGAAACTTTGTCAGAACAAGGTGCGTGTGCTTCTGTGCAGCCATTTTTTAAAACAAACGTGAGCAATTCAGGATCTGTGGAGGATACAGGGGTGAAGGAGGTTACTGTACACAGGGGGCGTCAAGCTGGAAGGGTAGCCATGGAGGAGGGAAAGATTTAATGGCACTCTTCCTCAAAAACAGGCGGTGGGACCCACTATCCTCTAAGCCATTATTTTTTTGCCTGTTGGACTTAAGTGGGTTGAACATCAAACACTGGTGAAACTGACAGAGTCTTAAAACAAAGCAGTCGTTCGACATCCACTTAGACTCACCTTTCTATTTCTGGAAAATGGTCCAAGAGCATTAGCAAGAAATCCTGAGAAAGAAAATCTATTAGTTCCGCATCAGTGAAAGTCCTGTAAACAAATATAACCACAGGAGTCCAGTGCAATGTGCTAAGAATGTCTAAAATGTTAATGAATCTTAAGATCATTATAATTACTGTGTAAATACAACAGTCAATGGTTTAGAAATGACTAAATTTCAGTCCAATAGAACTGGCGATTGTGTATTATATACCAGTAATATAACTGGGATACGGAACATCTACAAGTGGGACTTGTACAAACTCTCAGTAGAGCCAAACTTAACAGTAGTGAGGGAGGTTATTGAAAAGCTAATGTAAAATTTGAAAACATCAACAATTAAATAAGTAATAAATTGTTTTAAAAAAAAAAAATCAGTGGGTAATTGTTTAGGAAGAAGCAGAAAATACCGACCTGTGAGAGAATGAGCCGCCCATGGTACTGTCTCACAAAACGGCGGAAGAAATTTAGAAAAGCTTCTTCACCAATTATGCTTGAAAAAAAGCTCAACAGAAAATAGCCCTGAAAGAGAAACATTCATAATCAACCTACAATGACATTGACCCTGAAGTTTTGTCTCCAAAATGCTGCATTTACTACAGGCTGAAAATATAAATATAATATAGGCTACCAGCTGAGTTTTATCAGCTTCCTTATAAGGTATGTTTGGATAATTTTACCGAGAGGGGCAACAGGACTGCATCTACATATAGGAGTGCAGGAGACACCGTGGGGGCCTTAAGATTAAGAGTCACTGGAGATAAGCCAGTCACTATAAGCTGAGTAAGGTCAAGGAAAACGGTTTAAAAATCTGCACTTGTACTCAAGAACAGTGCTTAAGTGCAGTGGAGTGTCTCGGCAGAAACTTGGACCCTCATGGTTACTCAGCCTAGGAGTGATGTACAGTGCCAGGGTTCTGGATGAGGAACGGAAGAGTGAGAGTGGGCAGCCCGGTACAGGATATCCAAAGCATTTTGTGGGTTCACATGCCCCTGGTACACCTCCCACCATGAAGACCCCTCCCTAACTGAGTCTCACCCTACAAATAAGTGCTTGCTCTGGGGGAAAGTAGCCCGCTAGTGGCTGGGGTAGGCCCCCGCTGACACACACCAGCAAGTAACAAATAAGCATCCCGTACAAAAGTAGGCCAGGCTGCACATGTCGTGGCCTGAGTGTGCCGCCTCGGAACGAAGGAAAAAATGATCTGTTTGACGAAATGCTGAGAAGCTAAAGGCTGCAAGCCTTCAGACAAACGCCTTGTGACTCATCCATTCCATGTGGATTTGCACAGTAAGTTGGGTCACAGTGAACAATCCAGACACAAACCAGCCTTCATACAAGAGATGTGTCTTCTTGTACACTTAATCGCACCTATCAGTTTTGATTACGCCTGTCTTGAGCAGTTTGTGCTAGATAAACAATACTCACTGCTACGCTACCAGAGCATTACGAAGAGTCTGAAAGGCATCTTTCTCACTTGCCAACGTCTCAAAGAATTCCTCCCTTATGGCAATCTCCAGATTTTCAGATGAACATATGCATCAAATTGACAGAACTCCAAGCAGCTAAGTCTGAGAGCATCTTACCTTCAGGTAGTGGACCTGCATGAATGCTTTGCCCGGATTCAGAGCATGTTTCACCACAGAGGCCCCCGATTGGCTGACTTGTCCCGTGTTCTCCTTATTGGGTCTATAAATGGACAAAACATACACAAACACACACAGGTTTGTAATGATATCTTTGGGGGATTGGACCTTTCATTTATTTGTGGAAAACTCTAATCCCAAAATGACGACCTTAACCCCTACCCAGCCCTAACCTTAACCATAAGTAACCAAACTAAATACGAGACTTATGGAATTTTTACTTTTTTGATGGTATACAGGGATAAAAATAATGGTCCCCATAACGTGAAAATAACAGGTTTTTATTATATTCTGGGGGGACATTCGGTCCCCACAATGTAATATAAACCTAATCCTCCACGCACGCACGTACGCACGCGCGCACACACACACACACACGAGAGCTATCCATCAATTTAACACACTCCACACCCATTTATGAAAACACGCTGCTCCTGGCAACTCCTTCCTGAGACTGTACTCTCCATTCATGTATTGACACGCCAAATGTCTTTCCTTCGGGTCAGAGATGAACCAAGGACAGAGGGTGTGGCATCGGTGTTTAATCAGCTAGGGTCTTATAGTAAAACTAGTCACATGATCTTAACTTGCACAAATAAACCATAAGGAAACTTACAACGTAACTTCTGCAGCCCTTCACGGCTGTGCAACGTGTAAAGCCAAGCAGAAACGATCCTAACATGTAATGGCGATCAGGCCATACAGAGCTGGCAGTTTCACAGTTAACTCTCTCAGTAGCATGATCCTTACATGTCAAACATGCAGAAAGACATTGATTAGAGAACTCATGAAGCTAATGAGACCTACTTAAAGGTCCAGCTTCAATCGACCTGTTAAATGGGGCACCTATCATTAGGTTCAGTCGCTTCCGTAAGCAAGCTGTACAAGGCAGCACAAAATAAACAGGAAATTGAATGATGCTGAGCATTAATTAGCTGATGTAATGGGACGTTGCTCTCTGGAATCCCCCCTTCTTGGGGGACTGAGTCATAGATTAAACCAAGTTAAGACATTCTAAATCCTCCAACCAAACCTGAGCAGGAAAATATAGGTCAGAAATGAACAAGCAAGCCCTTATCTTCTGCTACTCAAGGTAACAGGTACCATAAAAAAAAGACATCTCACATGTTTGAAAAAGGACGCAGAAAACACGAGGAAGTATAAAAATATGCAGCATCAACAGATATTACGGGATTCTCTTTCCATATCTGAACGGCACTGAAACAGAGAAGCACGCGGGCCAAGCCGCAGCCAGGCGACATCAAGCGGGCTCAGATGGCAGAGCCGGGTGACTTTGATTAATAATAGATGGTGAGGGGCGAAAGGGCGAGCCGTTGAGCCCGGAGGGGTACAGGAACACTGTCTCAGCATCTACTCTACCATGAACCCAAAAAAACAACATACTGTACATGACAGATTCCTGACTACATTACCTGGCTCCATATACATTTCATTTCGGTCTACGCACTGCATGTGTTTTTACGTCAATTATGAGTCACCAATGCCCCCCCCCCCCCCCACATCTATCTATGGCCACCCCTGGTACACTGATCATTGAAATGAATGCTTATGCTAGGCTAGTCACAAAAAACAGAGCAGCCAGCTGCAGTGACCGACAAAGTCAACTATGACACAGATGTATGTACTCATCATTCTTTCTTCATCAAACGGATTTGATTTGCTTTCAATATAATAGATTTATAATTAGACTTGAAGCACATGACAATCTTTCTTATAGCATTAACGGATATAAAATTAGCCATTATTTCCAGAGATATTAAGCAGAGGTTATGTGGGGTTAAGGACCAATTACTGGGGCCTGATGTGTGTCACTAACCCCTATTATTTGTGGTCTTTATCAGATCTGCTCTGTTTTCTGTGTTTACTGGTGGTGGTGGTGTTTTTTTCCCTGCTCTGTGTGGTGGGGAGTGATAAGCCAGGGCCTGTTTTACAATGGGGGGGAAGGGGGGGGTTGACCTCACCTCACCACCCCACTAGCTACCAAAGTGCAGATGGCTGTTAGGCACCCATCAAGAACAAACGCCAAAACACACACAATGTGGGCAGGGATGAATCATTGCCAGTCAGCCCCACCACATCCCACCTCAAACCCCTAACCTCTGATAAACACAGCAGTTACAAACAATAAGTTCCGGGCCTGGTCTGGCACCGTGAAGACCTGGGGAGAAAAAGAGAACAAAAAGAAAGAGAGAAAAAGAAATGAAAGCATAACTCATGCCGACAGGGAGGGCGGTTCCCGTACTAGACAGCCATCTTTATGTTGTAGGAGGGGCCACGAGAGACACGTGCCAGAGCGAAGCGAGCACGTCCAGGCAGGATAGCGGCTTTACCTGCCAGAGATCAGGCTGCCAGTCTCTCAGCGCAACACGGATTTTCTCTGTCTTCGGCCGTTCCACAAGAAAGGTGAGTCACGTGATGAGCGGCACCCACAGGCGAGATCGATTGGTGAAAGATCAACTTTTCTGGACAAGGTGCTGAGACATGTGGAGCTGGATCATGGGAAAAGCACATGCTTCCGGGCTCTATGTGGGCTGCCCGGGACGCGCCGGATGTCACGGCTCCCCGGCTGGCATCTGGCTCTGCTTATTCCCCCCATGCCACACACAGTAAAACTACATTAGACACCATTCTGTGTGTATGGCGTGCATTAGCGGCCAGACGGCAACCTTACACACCCCCCCCCTCCCGCCAGAGCCGGGACATGGAGAAAGATGCGTGCACTTGCATGCACATGGAGAAAGAGCATGGGGAGACATGTTACAAGGCCATTCGCAAAAGCGTGAGCACTGCTGTAAGAAGAGCTCGCCTTCATCTCTGCTCTTGGGCACATAATGAACCTGTAATTCCAGCAATAAACCCTTAATCCCAGTAATGAACCTTTATTCTTAGCAATAATGCCTTAAGCCCCACAAGGAAAAACAAAAATAGAAGAAAATCACCGCGTAAGAGTCAGAACACACAGCGAACCCAAGGGTGGACCAGGACCCTCTTTTCCTGTCGGCCCAGAACAAAGGTTGAGAGGTCAGCAAACTCGCGAACGGTTATTCAGAGGCTTTTCCACAGGCAGGGTGGCACGGGCTGCATGTATGAAAGAGGGGTATGGATACACTCAGTGACCGCGGCGACGATTAGCGCATCATGCTGCGCCATGTCCCAACTGCCGGGGCAAAGTCGTTATCGGAATAGTGATGACTCACCTGCCACTCCTATTAGCTCCTAATTGAGACTCAGCTCTCAGACACTCTGGCACTCTGGGAATCTAGCTGCTCTTATAAGCAGTTTTCTTTGCCCGCCCCAGCTTTTGTCTGGGACATATTGTTGACGATGCCAACTTGGAGGCTACCTCAATTTACAAAAGTGAAGCAATATAGCTGCTGAATAAATCACAGATGCCTTAAAAGTCTCAGGAAAGACATGCTTCTGCCTAGCTTGAACAGTCTCCAAGGTCCTTGTGTCAGGAAGTTCTACGGCTTCGAGGGAAACCAGTAAAGTTGCAGTGAAACCATTAAAAACTCCACAACATCTTGTGAAAATGGGGATCTTGTTTCAGTGGGAATACAGAAGCGATCGCCAGGCTCATACTGGTTCCCAACCAGACTGCAACGCTACAGACAAAACTGGGTGGCGGGGGACTGAACCTGAGGATCTGAAGCTCCTCATCGGAGTTCTGCAGCTCATCTTGGAGCCTCCTCCAGCGCAGGAGGCCTTTCAGTTGATACTGCTCGTCAGCCTGACACCGAGAGAGCTGGAGAAGAGAGAGAGGCAGGCAGAGTGCATCGTGGTTAAGGGCTCTGGGTAAAATCAATGCATCCTCGAGACTTACAGCTGTGTTTCTCAACCCGGTCTTTGGGGACCCCCAGATGGCCCATGTTTTTGCTCCCGCCCAGCCTGCCAGACTGTCTGGCAGGGAGACGGGAGGGAGCAAAAACCTGAAGCTATCTGGGGGTCCCTAAAGACCGGGTTGAAAAACACTGCTCTATATCAGTTATGCTGCTGCATAAATGATTAAAAGTAATGAGCTTTGCAGGTTACCGTGGGGGCTGCCGTGAGGTACGCCAGTAAATAATGATAATGAGGTCATGGAGGGTGAGAACGGGCCAAGGGCAAGAAGCGCGCACCTAAACCCAATCCCATTCCACCCGGAAGAACCAGGAAGAATACAAGGGAACAGGGTGGGGAGGGGGAATACAATTTGTCAGGGTGATGAGAGAGAAATACATCATTCAAAGGGAAAGGGTACAAATCTATGGAAGAAAGAATCACGCATATCAGCTGTCAGATTAGCGAGTCATACAGTGCTCCCCTGAAGACCTGCCGTTAAGATGCGTTACACGCCAAGGGCGGGGCTTTCAGGGAGCGCCTCGCCCTATCAAATCTAATCTTCAGCCACACATGCTACCGAGCAAATCTCAAGGTGTGTACGCAGTGTGCGGCCCTAACTGGTGCCCCTGGGTGGAACTCCTTACCGCTCGCTTTTTCCACCCCAGTTATAGATAATAAAAACCAAACCAAGCAAATCCCACACCCCGAATGAACTATAGCCGCCTGCAATTAGATGTGGACTTATACAATTCTTAATTTCACATTTTATATTTCATGGTTTTCATCTAAAGACCTGTACACGGGTTACAGTATCAAAAAAAGTGCAAAATATTTTGAGAAATGTGGAAGTTGAATTTACACAGACAGCCAAAGCAGTACCTTTACCAGTACTGTGAGTTCTCCTTTGTTAACTCACATTTTTCATGCTAACATGTTTAGTGTTCCTGAACACAACATCTATTGACTTTTACATAAAGAAAAAGTAACCAAAAAAGGAATGATATTTCCAAACAGAAGCAGATTCATCAGCCTCTTCTCTGCCTGAATATCCATATAGAGGAGAAAGTGTATAACAAACATGACTTGGGGTCATATGACCTCTATGATCATCAGTCTCAACATATGTGTGTGGTTTTTAAAGGCTCAGTGGATGTATATGGTTCTTCTTTGGATTTTAGGACCTATTTGAAGCTATTCTGGGATTCAAAATATTTATACTGGTGCACAAACAGCTGGAAGAATTGTTTACGACCAAATGCGAAGCAAATCAAATGTAAACGCTTTGAGGGCTTTGGGAGAAAATGAGGAATGGCTTGGCTAAGGCTGGGGCTAAGGCTGGGGCTTGGGGAGGGGCTTAGGGAGGGGTGGACTTACCTTTTGCACTCGGGCCCAAAAGACATCCTCGAGGTAGGTGGCGAAGCCTTCGCTGATCCACTCCTCGGTCCAGTCCTGTGCCCCGATGGCGAGTCCGAACCAGGCGTGTGCAATCTCGTGGCACAGGCGGGCCCCACAGAGCTGGGGGTCCCCCCCCAGAAGGCTCTGGGATAGGAACACCATGTGGGGGCTGAGAAATGACCGGTAATTTAACATCAGAGCGGAACAGCAGGGCACATCCACCCTACCCACGGTGTACAGGACAGATTAAAAGCTGCATGAATGTATCACATATTTACTGTATTGAGAGCAAATGCATTTCATGAAAGAGACTTAAGGGTAACAGACTTGGCTGCAACACCATATATATATTAAAAAAAAAAAGGCCAAGACCGATCAATACTGTCGGTCTGCCTCTTAGAGGGAAATGAAACGAATCTGTATTTTCCATTTGCAGGTAAACTGGAATGCTTTGTCTGGCATATGCCATCCAGCTCTCCTTTACAGCATAGGCAGATATGCAAGTGTGAATAAAAGCAGGCTCACGCTGTTTATCTGGCACCACCACAGCAAGTCGGGGGTTAAATACTGAGGTCAAGGGCCCAACAGACACAGGACTGTGCTGCCAAGAGGTAGGATTTGAACCAGTGTCACAGGCACAGTGACCTAACCCGCCAAACCACACAGCGCCCTCTATGGGCCTCCCACCCGGCAGAGCGAGGGAAGGTTGGATGTGAGGCTCCAGATGACTGTAGGGCAGTAGAAAGCAGGCTGTTCACAGAGCCGGAGCTAGAGTGCGAATAAACAGACGTCTTTTATGAGGTTCGGTCCCAAGAGAGGCTACTGTGTGCTGATGAGTGAGATGTGCAAGATGTTTGGGACTAAAGTTACAAAAATGCAAGATTCTAATTAGAAATTATTATTATAATCACTACTAAAGGTATCGGGAGCCATGCAAGCAAGACACTAAAAAAACAGAAATAAATCGAATGATTTACGCACCACGATGGTTTCTGCATGTGTCCGAACGCCTAACTCATTAATTTAAGGCAAAGGGACTTTTTTTGTGTGTGTTAACCGGTGGAGGAAAGTACAGATGATTTATCAACAAAGTATCGAAAGTGCCCTTTGTCCGAGCAGAGAGCCTTATCGAGACGCAAAGCCAACCAAAGTGCAGACACAGGAAGGGAACCCACACCCACTCCTTTTGTGTCCCCAAGCCCGTGCATACCAGCGTAATGGTTAGCAAATGTGTGACGCTCTTCGCAACTACTCAGGCTGCTATATATTTATGCAGTCTAAGACAGATTACCCAGGGACGATAAAAATGACCGCACATTAAAGTAGGCTTCCATGGCTCCCCGAGAATTCCGACCAGGAAAACACGGTAACCACTCCGGGGCCCGAGGAAAATGAGTAAACAAAAACAGTCGCAGACAAACGGGGTTATAAAGGGGCCTCCACTTCACTGGAGTGAAACGAACACAAACCCTCTGGATCCTCGCCTTGCGTTACCGCCGTTCTATTAAACCACCAGAAGAGAACGCCGTGGCCTGTAGTCTCACCTTAATCTACTTTGCACTGGTAAAGTAAACAGTAAAATTACAACATCTCCTTTCGATTTTTGAACCTAAAACCTTGCTATTCAGTTCTTTAGTTAGCACAGGTGCTAAACACCAGGCAGACAAACAGGTCACACTGCTCTGTTCCACTGCCAGTGTGTCCGAGTGTCTGCCACCCAGTCCCACTGACCAGTGAAACCACCCAGGTCCATTGGCCTCTTCTACTGTGTCCTGAAGTGATGGAAAACAACTGAAATTCTGAGAACTGACAGGGCAGTTTGAACGGACTAAAGGTGTAAGATAATGTGAAACACATCAATAAGAGTAAACATGTTCCAGAATCTGTCTACAGTCACATCACATCAGTCAGTCATCGCCCCCTCGTGTCCAGCACCCCTTCAGGGGCACCAGCTGCATGTGACTCCAGGAGACAAACACAGACCGGCGGTACTATTCTGCTGGAAGCTACGTTTTCGGTCGCAAATCCAGTCCTGGGGCCTTGTGGTGGAGGAACACAAGCCTGGCATCAGCAGAGTTAGCAGCAAATCAGGTGCAGGCTTGGGGTAGCCAGAGGGAGCCAATCAGATTCCACAAGTCTGCCACACTACTTAATATGGTTCCAGTTCTGATTTCCCTGCTATGGTGAGAAAGGGATCCTGGTAGCCCTGCGATGGGCTGGCCCCCCATCCAGGGTTGTTCCCTGCCTCGTGCCCGTTGCTTCCGGGATAGGCTCCGGA
>JABFDZ020000044.1:26992227-27024561 GCA_019775955.2 Pollimyrus isidori | reverse complement strand
TGCTTCCGGGATAGGCTCCGGACCCCCCGCGACCCAGTAAGGATAAGCGGTTTGGAAAATGGATGGATGGATGGGATCCCGGTAATCCACACACGCAAGTGGCAGCCGGCATTCCTCCAATGGACTTTGGAGCCCTTCAACTTCTCAAAAACACACCTCATATGAGTGTGCACCTTCTCTCCACTGTATCAAGCCACGTAGATGTAAAGGGGCATAGTCGCTCACTCTCTCACTCTCTCCCCCTCCCTTACTCCATCTCAGCAAGAGAGTCCGGCTCAATTAGAAAAGCGAATTACGGAAGGAGAAGCTGAAGGGCAGGCCTGGATACAGGAAGAAGAAAAAAATCTGTCTTGCCAAACAGGGGAAATGAGGGAATTACAATGAACAATTCTATTTAATTTCCTGCAGTTAAAAAAATATATTTCCCTGCAAAAGGAAACCCTATCCTTTTTCAAAATATATAAAATATATAAAGCGCACACACACAGCATGACATGTGATTTCCTCCATTAGAAAATAAATATATCGAAAAACAATTGCCTGAAACTTGGGCCTTAGCAATGTCGCTGGGGACACGGAGGTAGCAAACGGCCATGCTCTCCAAATTTAGCTTTTACGAGTCCATCTCATGGCCTTTCTACATTCACCCTTCCTCAGCACGGTAAATGAAAGAGCAATCTGTTGTCCGTTCCTGTGTCACACAAAGACAGTCTTTCACCGGCCCCCCCACTGCAAACAGGCCCAGCCCGCTGGTGCGTGATTGTCACAAAGGCTCTGAATGCATCATCCTCATGTCAAACGTGGAGCCCTGGGCTCCGTCTGTGCCACGGCGAACACGCACACGCCCCGATTCACACTTCAGCGTGCGTGACGCCTTGGCCCACCTCGCTCGGATATAAACAACCTCAGACGTTCCGGAATTAACGACCTGGCGGCGTTTCGCCGTAAACATTCCGTGCTGGATGCACGTGAAGGTCATCGCACAGAGCCTCGGAGGTATTTATCACATTCATGTTACGGCAGCAAACGTATCCCATGATGCACCACTGCAAAGCTGCACTTTCACACACAGCAGAAGTTTTTATTTGGGACAAACACCCGTCTCCAGCAGTGGGACACAGGCTTTGATGATCACATGACCAGGGTCTGGTAAGTCGATTCTTTCCACCTGTCTCTTGTTCCCTAGGTATAAAACAGAATCCAGTTAATAAGCAGTGACCAGCCTGGTGTCCCCATACCAAATCTGTCTGTTAGGCGAGATGCAGTGAAATGCTGCCGGTGTTTTGTTCTGTGTGGGAGTGTTGGGGTGGGGGGGCGCTGTGTTTCAGAATCCACTGGAAGGAAACTCCACCCCCCTGCGGCCCACTTTAAAATGCCTGACTTCAAACGGTCAGCATTCCGGGCTCCTTGCCGCGCAGGCCTCCGACTCGGTGCCCACACAGCGTTCCTGCAGGGGGGGGCTGCATGTCTGTCCATTTCAGGGTTGGCTTGGTTAAGGGGGCGCGTGTCGGGGTTTAACGGGCGCGTGTCGGGGTTTAGCGGGCGCGTGGCGTGGTTTAGCGGGCGCATGTCGGGTTTAGCGGGCGCGTGGCGTGGTTTAGAGGGCGCTTCCCCGCCGGGTAGCAGAACCACCAAAGGCTGCCATTTCCGCAATATGCACCCCTCGCCATGCTGACCGCATCACACGCACGTTTTTAACTCGCCAGGTGCATTGATGCTCCAGGGACTGAGGTGAGATTCCCACTCTGCCGCAGTGGGCTCCGTTACATGTCGGCAACGTGCGGCCCAGAGCGTTTAACGGCACGACAGCGTCTGGCCGTTTGGGTGGTGGGGGAGGCAGTAGATGTCCTTTTCTGTAAATGCAGCAGTCAGTGTAAACATTTGTGGCCATTTAAATCCAGCAGCCCAGATTAACATCTTCAAAACATTTTATAAATGGATCACACCATTTAGACCCCCATTTTTGGCTTGTCAAAACACTGGCACCACAGTTAATCAAATCAAGAAATATCTCCCCCTGGATTCGTGGGAATGGATATTAACTTCCACCCTCACAATTCTGTGGTGCTCTTTTGCAAGACTGGCGATAAAGCTACTCGCTGAAAAACACAACATCAAACCAAGGAAACAGATGAGCAGTATTCATGGAGCAGGCCACCATCTGCACGCCATTTGTCTGCCGTCTTGTTTTTAAGGTGAAGCATTGCCCCTCCACGAGCCTGTCAGCTGCATGCTGACCCCCTCCATCCCACCCACCCTGGTCAACATCAGGAAATGTCATTGGCTGCAGAGTAATTACTTTATGCTGCTCTGCCACAGTCTGGGAGGTGCCAGACAAAATAAGGCCCCTTCTCTGTATTTGAAATTGGGATTCCACTGTCAGTATTTGCTCCCTAAGGGCAAAGAAACCAAACAAGCAAAAAAAAAAACACTATAACTGATGAAGACGGGAGGCATTACTTTCAACAAGCCATAAGATGTGGCCCTCCCCAGCTGGGGGGAGAGGGGATCTGGCGGCCATAAAATCAGCTTCTGTGTCTGGCCCAGTTCCAAACCCCAACCCCCCTCCCGTTCCTCCTCACACCCTGACATCCATTCTGATTTCCTTTGAGTTTCCTCTTGTACCGACACACAAACCAGCAGCATGTTTTTTTCCTTTACTCCTGCACCTAAGTACCGTCGATATTCCTTCCTCCTCTCCCCTCATCACAGTCACGTCCAACAGCGGTCATACTAGTTAGCCATGGGAGTAGACAAACACCTCATGGCTAGGAGTGATTCATCAGGCTCCCTATAGCAATTGCACATGGCACTTCTGCCAGCTCAAACTCTTGCCCCAGTCTTTACCCTGGATACTCTTCGCTAAGTGACTCCAGCTATCCAGCAAGCGTGTGTCTATGAATATTAATGCAGGAGTGGTCATGCCCCATTGATCCTGAAAAACGAGACAAGCGAAATAATTGGTTACAATGTTTCATAAAGGAAAAGACTTTTGGATTAAAACTAATAATTAAATAGAGGACCACATGGTAGCTCAGTGGACAGCTCTCCTTCCTTAATCACCAACCCCACCCTATGCGTGGGGAGTTTGCTTGTTCTCTTTGTGATGCATCATTTGCCTCCCGAACACATGCACTTAGGAAAAATGGCATCTGTAAACTGTCCATTGCAGTTGAGTGTGCATGGTCTTTGATCGCCTGGCATCTCATCCAAAGTGTCTAATGGCCTATAATGCTGGGGATTCAGGTACCCTGCACTGGACAAATGACCATAAAAAGAACAGATAAACAGCAAAGCGTTTATTTATTCTGGTAAATAAGGGATAAACAGCCAGGTCTGTATTCTGTACTGCAGACATATAAACGTGCAAGAAAGTGTTGTATTCCTGACAACACTTAAGAGTAGAAGTAGTACTTGTTAATTGCTTATCTTTGAAAGCATCGATATAACAAAAATGAAGTATCTTCTTTAGCCAAAACAAAACCAACATCACATTATACGATGAGAGAAATACAAAAAAAAAAACAAATCATACACATGTTGACCATTGATTTTCAAGCTTCCTACTTTTGTACCCATCGGCCAATAGTGGATGGCAATGGGGACACAAGAGAGTCATGATAACCCAACAACACACAGGTCAGTCTCAGCACCACTTCCTCCTCCATGCACATAATCAAAACCCCGCATCTGAATTCAGTCGCCAAAGAGCGGAATCGACAGTCAAACTCATAACGGCAGAATGACAGCTCGGAGCGCAGATACAGTGGATGGGTGCGGGGCCACTAATCACGGCGTGAGCGATTGAGTTACAGCAGTGCGGATGTCATCGTTTACTCAAATTTAGTTAGCCTGCCACTCAGTGCGAATTATGAGCAGGGTTGGCCGGAAAGGAACTATATGTTAGTCAGCTAAATGATTTTTTTTTTTTTATTCTGCTTGAACACAAGGACGTAGCATAAAAGAATGAGGCAAACTCACATTCAGCCAACGACAGCTAACGGAAAAAAAATCAGTGATGCGTCTTGGTGTTTTTATAGAAATATCCCGTCAAAAGGTTCACCTGAGTACACAGAGGAGGACAGCAGCTTTTGTACACCAGGATACAGCAAAACACGTGGGCCCGTGTTTAAGATGAAAACACAATGTTAATAGGAAAAAGCTGCAGCCATCAAACCAAAAATAGAGGCTAAAAATGGAGAGCGCCAACGTTTCCACAGAACCACAAAAGACGAATGAGGAGTGCAGAGTCACCTCTGACACACAGGACCAGCCTTAACTGTCGGCATTAATTGGGCCGTTGAATTCTTTGAGATTTCACACAGAAGCCTGGAAAATCCTCCCTTTCTCCGAGCGCAGGCGAGCACGACGCACCTCTGTTTAGTAAGGGGGCCCTTTTGTGTGCGGCAAACATGGAAAGGTCTTCAGAAACACCTCGGCCCCCGCGGTTCCATTAACGGAGCCTGTTCGTATTGAGACTCCCATTTTCCCTGCTGCTCGCTTCCTGGAATACCCAGCGATGACGACTGAGGACATCCTCCGGCTCAGTGTGTGTCCTTCTCGCACGCATCTCTCCGGCACGTGTTCCAGACGTGGCGAAGCCGTCCTCTGTCCCGGGGCTGGTCATCGGAGCTTGTGGGATCTATTCCGCTAAGCCCTTTACACGGTGCTGCCAAATGGAGGTCAGGTCAGCGAGAAACAACCAGACCGACTCAGGAATACAGCACAACTTCAGGGAAGCGGCACTAAGGTGGCAGCTGAAGGCTCAGTTAGTTTTAATCTCTATAAAACATTCAGAGCATTACGGCAGACTGATACACAGCCCCATTACAGCTGGGGAGGAGGAGCACAGGTCACGCTGACCAAAAAAAAGTTGAGTTCAACATGTCAAGACAAGCATGTCACTAAATATACCTCACAATCCGCAAGGAGTCGCACAGTGTCCTCTGGAGTCGGGAGGCCCACTTTCTGACTGTTTACAGAATCAGGGGCACCAGCGGCCCTCACTGGCTGTGGGACTGGCCGGCATTCATTCCAGCTTGTGATTCTAATTAGTGGCTGATCACTAGAAAAGCTGCTCCTTTTGATTATTCGGCCCCGGACCCACTTTTCGAAAAGCCTGGTAGCAATTTGTGGAGCCACAGGCAGCATGGATGTTTGGGTAATGGCTGCTGGCAAATAAAAACACACAATCTCCCTTTATACACACATACACCTGATAAAAATCAAGCAGGAGGTCCATTCGTTAAGCCAAAGGCATTCTAGGCACTTCATACAGCACACCCAGGAACGGCCATTACCCGGGGTGGAAAATCACTTCTCCTCATACACTTTCAGTCCAAGGGAAGATTCAAAGGATTATTTTCCTTTCCTTGTGCCGTAACTTATTTTTTCTCTGCCCATCACATCCCCATGTGATCACTGCCAGAGCATGAGCTTCATGGGCTGTAAATGCCCTGTGCAGCTTGACCTGGTGTGGCACAAGGATGTGGACAGGCTTCTGTTCTCTTATATCACCAGGGAACTCACTAGGGCCCAACGTATCCTTGGTAGTAATTTCTCTGCCGACTACTCGGCTATGGTACCCTGACTAATCAAGGTCCTCAAGTTTATAGCAAAATTATGTCAATTATATTTTGCCGCTGCTGGAGTCCAGGACAACCCACAGGCAGGAAGTCAACGTGATCTGTAAAACGCAAGGCCTCCTTTAGGGTCCAGCTCCCCCATTTGCTCCCCAGACCAACGGTGATACACCCCGCAAAGAGCCTCGCTTGCGCCATGGCATAGCTGTCTGAGTTGGCATGTCACTGAGGGTCCGTTTACAGGGGCGGATTGGGTTTGTCGCAATAAACCCAGGGAAATTTTTATTAACGGGCATCCAACAGTAAATAAAGGAAAATAAAACCAACACAAGCAAAAACATCCATTACAGCTCTGCTGAAGATGGCATATTCAGATCAGAAACAAAATTCACCTGACGACAGACGCTTTATTTATGTTGTGTGTTGCGCTAAACTGACGTCGAGGCATCCGTGTTGATCTGCAAGCATGCAGTGCCGGCGGTCGCATGCAACCATCCAGCAGCATGCGGACTGCACGAGCGCAACAGCCGTCGTATGCTAAGTGCCCGCATAATGATCCGCATGCCATATGTTCACAAGTAGGAAAATATTTGTTTGGCCAAACACTTGTCTGTAGCATGCACACAGCGAGTTTGTATACGTCTGTGTTGGTGCTGCGCTTGTGTGCCGACATTCCATGCAGCCAGCCCCGGGCGGTGCGGGAATTACAGTAATAGGGCAGCATTTAAGCCAAAGCGCTGTCTGTCTGCGCCCCACGGTGTGATTAGCAGGCTACGCTGGTGTAGGGAGTATGGGCCTGCGAATCTACTGACCCCCCCACACCCAAAACACAAACACACAGGCAGGAGAAGCAAGAGGAGGAGGCAAAGGGAGAGGAGGGAGGGGGGGGATGTGCTGCCCTGACAGATTTATGTCGCCCGCCAGCAGGCCTCCTGGACGCTTCTCAAATGGTATTTACAAAAAAACAGGCGAGCGGTTTCAACTAGGGTTTCATTTATTTACGCGTTTCAACACGGCGCTGTAATTAAAATTCACCAACAGGCTAACTGAACTAAAAAGGGGAGGCTGCCAACCTAGCAGAGGTGCATGCGGTGCCCAGCGAAGCAGGAAGCTTCAAGGGGAGACACATCAGCACTGGGCAGAAGGAAAAGCTCAAGAATAACTCCTTACAGTGGGGAAGGGCAGTGTCCAGCAGAGGAGGGAGTCATTAATGCAAAGACATTTGGTGTTTCCTGTTATATGTGAGCCGCTCGGATTTCACTCGGGTCTTTTAACCTGTTTGTTTTTCTTGAGTTTCGTAATGAGGACCAAACGAGACAGGCAGTAGTTAATGAGGTGTAAATAAAATGTGTTTATCGGAGCACAGTGTCAAAACAGCAAAAAATATTTTTAATAAAATACAATACACCCTCAAATGTAAAGGAGACTCAGGCGCAAAGCAACACCCTGAGTATTTCAGATACAGGGGGGATGCAGCAAAGCTTCAGCATCTTAACCATCTCGCATGAGTCAGAGGTGAATGGGTGCTGTGTTTCCAGGTGATATAAATATCGAGGAATATAATAGGTGCAAAAATGAAGGCTGTGTGTGAGCTGATTGCAGCGCAATAAAAGCAGTCTGACAGAATTACATCCTGACTGCACTTTAATTTATTATCCATTGTTTTCTCATTCCACTTTAATCAACCTAGTTAAATAAATAAGTCCTACATTAATTGCAAGGACAATTTCCACGTTTATTCTCAACACAGGGAAATACCGAACAATTATGTTTTCTACGCTCTTTAACTGGAACAAACAGCTGACATGATCCGGCGTAGCATCGACAATGACCATCCGGAATGGTTCCACGGGAATCTGGCACCGTTCTCAAAATGAGGAATTTTATCCATTTCACAAAGGAGGATGAAAAGTGCTGTAGGCGCCGCCGCTGACAGGCCCCTGAAATGCTCAGGTGGAGGGTTTAGGGATGGCATTAGTAACCATGTGCACTCGCTCCTCAAGCTGCCCAGCCATTTCTTGGAGGGTCACTGCCATATGGGCACTTTTCCAATGCAAAGGGTGCTGTACTTTTGGTACTTTGAGGTGTCGGTTTTCCATCCGCATAAGAACTGGTACCGGTGCCGAATGACATAAAAACTTGAGGCAGGTGTTTTATACTGAATTTGAAAAACCTCAATAGTATTTTATATGACTAGACGTGTGCAACATTAATACGAACAATGCATGTTATGTACATGCAATTCTTACATTTCTACTCAACTAGATCAGTTTTTCATACCTTCATATTGTATGAACATTATAGCACAGGGGATTTAATGTTTCACTAAAAAATTTCTCTGTAATAGGGGAAAAAAAAACTTTGCACATTCCGCAATTTTAATAATTATTCCTTTTCAGTATTATCTAGCAAATGTAGTAGTTTTAAAATCAGTTTAAAGTCTACTACTTTTGCATTACTGCTGCAACATAATCATTTTCACCCTTGCTGGTTTGTGAGAAATTTATGTTGAACTTCTTTTTTGCTTTATAAATACCACAGTATTTATTACAGCAAAATCACACTGTGATATTTCCAATGCACTGCTGTCCTACTTTATTCAAATACTTTATTTCTTGTCATGTCATCTTGATCTTGTTTTATCTGGTCCTTTCAGCTAGATCGCAATTTTAGCATTGCGTCTCCTCATTTCTCCACGCATCAATTATTACTAATTTTTTTTCTGCTTTGTTTGACGTTTTCTTTGTTCACAACCTTTTTCCGGACAGCAGTTATATTGTGTTTCAGAGGCAGGTTATTTGCATAACCAATCACCAATGAACCCAAGCTGCTTTGATACTTCGGATACTGGAATTCAACTGGAAGTCAACAGAAAAGGGTGTTTTCTACCTGGTGTAGGAGAAAAGGGCCCTATGTGTCCCCACTCTGATGGGCAGACACTGGCTTGTGACAGCATCAAGCCACAGTCGTCCCAACTCCTGGCTGACTATGCCTTCCACACAACCACCAAACCACTAGAAACGGATTTAGTCTGGGAGCAGGTGAAGGCCGATGGCCAAACTGCTAAGAGGACACAAGGAGGTCACTCACTGCAGCCCCGAACCACTGGAACCACAGCAAATGGTTTATGTGCCAGTTATGGCAACCAAGGATGCACTTTACCAGGGCTGCATGATAACGGACATAATTTCAGATGTTGCGATGTGAACTTTTGCCGATAAACATAGTCGAAAATGTACCCAAAATAAAATGCAGCCAAACAGAATGTATCTATGAATAATCTCTGTCAAAGTTGGTGGTGCTGCCAAAGGTTGTGCTGGCAATGTTGTTGTTCAATATCGTCTCTTTGGAATCCACAATATTTCCATACTGCAGAAGGCGACTGTCTTTTGGTGACCTTTCAGTTCGCTTTTCTCCCCCTCACTCATTTCTGTTAAATTCCCCATAAACGCACCACACTGTCTATGAGTGGTTTTGAGTTGCTGATGAAATTTCGTCTTCAGGGAAAGACAGCAGACCCCCCTACCTAACAATATTTTTTTATATATACAATCTTAACAATAAGAGCTTGCAACGTTTTGTTTCTTATGACAAAGTAAAAATGTTTTAGCAAAACTTACTGAATCTCAGCTAGGTTTAGCATATTGCTGTTTATGGAAATCTTGGAGAAATTTTATCAAGATTTTAAAATACTGTCAAAATACTGTATACTGTACTGCAACGTCCAGATGGTATGATGGTACAAAAAACGTGATTCTGTCCAAGCCTAACCTTAACCCAGCTGAACATCATGGTCCTTGCTATGTACATAATAGGCAATGTCGATATTACCATTGCATATTGTACAGACCTACATATTATTAATGCTTGTGTTGTTCTTTTCTACTGGTTCAAAGTCAGCAACGCAGAGATAGCAGGGTTTTAGAGCACACGCTTCCAACCATCCACCCATCGCCAGTCACTGACATCTTTTCTCATCCAACATTGACAGGCTGTCGGCACCTGATGAGTCTCCTGCCAGGAAGCAGCAGATGGTGGCGTGTCAGTGCAACATCACCAGGCCGACTGTGTTTTTTAGAAACGGCTTATGACGGCTCAGCCTATCGTGGTTACAGAAAATTCGCGAATGGATTTCTCATAGCAGATAAATACCTTACTTGCAATAGCCACATTCGAAAGGAGCTCAAATGTCATGCAAGGAACAAGGGAAGCGAGAGGGAATTTTAAATAAATGTAGAGAATTATGGTGTTGCCGGAAAAAGAAAAAAAAAACATGACTTAAAAAAAACAGAATACATCTGGTTTTTGCAAGACCTTCGTCTGGTTTTTACCGCAGGATGTTTTAATGGCAATTCCTTCCATATCCAACTTGCTAAATAGCTTGGTTCTTCAACCTGCGACCGCTGTAAAAGATCTTGAAGTTGACTCAGGGCTGAAGTCTACTTGCCTACAGTAACTGAGGCACAACTCAAAGGAGGAGACCGTGATTCAGCAGGGGTGAAGAAACTTTGAAAAACAGCTACAAATCCTTTTATAGTAAAATGAATTATTAGGAAAAAATGATAGAACTAAATACTTAACTGCAGGATGCATGGATTGAATTCAGCTTACGAATACTTTTCATTGTAGCAGATTTTACAGTTTGCGGGAAATTTAGTGGGTTGCATAACGAAAGAATTTACTGTGAAGATCCACACATTCCAGTCGAATACTGGGTGAACACACCATGCTGATAAGAAACGGTCCTGTATTGATCTGGTAGTGCAGGATGACATATAATGTGGTGTCAAGCACACGTTCCACCAACAAAACATCTCCAGTGCTTCTAAATTATTATATTTATTTCACAAAGATAAGATAAAATGGATGTCGCTATTTACTGAATTTAGTTGACTTTCAAAACAGGGTACAGGTGTTTCAAATGCTTTTAATATTATAGTATTGCACAACTGAAATGACTAAACTGTGTATAATTCAAATACTCTATACAATACAATACAGTACTGTACAAAAAAATGTATATTTCATCCCACTAACTTGTTTTATTGGCAGTTTATCAACTTTGATGAGTCTATATTGGTAGTTGAGAGAAACTGACTTTCTTTTTTAGTGCCATGTTTTCAGTGCACACAGCATTAACTTCAGGTAGTTAGCCAGGAACAGATGGGTTACGACATAGTAAAGTAGGCAAGTACAAAAAAAAAATAATCATAATTTAAGAATGTTCCATATGTTGTTATATGTAAAAAGACCCAAAATGAACACTATAAGCGGACTACCTGATTACTATAAGGAAATTATTTAAACAAAATTCATACAGGAATGGTTCTATCTAAAGCTTTTTGATCCATATATAAGCAGTTGATGACTATAACCATGATCACTATAAGTAATTTCCACTGCATTTTAAATATTGCTAGTGATATAACCGATTTGTGATAATAGCTTTGATAGCTGTTTTTCTGCAGTGTTTACATTTGATCTTTTTTTTGGTGTCAAACAAAGCCATTTTTGTTTTCTCTCATTCGACTCTGCTTGAGTTCTCCTTCTTCCTGTTCCATGTTGCAGACTGGATGGGGCGGAGTCACGAGACAGTACATGTGGTGGTATGGTTTAAGGGGACAGTACATGAACACACAATGGGAAAATTATTAGGAGAGTAAAAACAAAAAGCTGAAACAACTGACACGGGCAAGATTATGTTCATTAAAGATTCTGAATGTCGGTTCTGATTTATTTTCGATTAATTGTCCTGCCCTAATGGATGCTGTCATTTAAATTTGTTTTAAGTTTGATGACTTTATGTATTCCTTTGAGCATAGTAATTTAAATGGTATTCTGTATACTAATAAAAGTTTGAGGAACATGAAGTACTGCACGAGAGAGAAAGGCATAAGTCATAGATGAATGCTGGAAACGTAAGGTCAAAGGTCAGCACATTCCCTGATCCAGGCACGACAATCTATCACAAACCGAACCCTCAGAAACAGCCAAGATAAAAGAAAATATTCTTTAGGTAGAACTTGTGTAAATATCAGGCATCCTCCCATGCACCAATGTCCTTAAAAGAAGATTTGCGGAACTTTGGAAGTAAAAAGCTGTGTTTGTGTGTGGGCGGGTGTTTGTGTTCCGTACGCAGAGTTGGGGCGGAGGCAGGAGGCTGCGCTCCCAGGCCTGTCCCAACTTGGCTCCCTAATCTTTCGCTTCCTGCCCTTGCTTGGCGAAAAGGGGGCCATAGTAGACGCAGGGGTAGCACATAAAGAAGGCAGCAGCTGGCGTCGCCCCAGAACACCAGGCCTGCATACTTCACGGAGCTCAAATTAAATATCTCCCACGTCTGAAGTGCTTCCAGGAGCTAATGGCTTTTGTTGCCTGGTTTAATCCACACATCCTCTCCCACTTCCTGGGGGATTGGAGTCTTGCCCTTGGCGCCCCCCCCCTTTTCATTTCTTCACTGACCACCCCACCCTGCCCATTTACAGCTTTGTTGTGCAACTACAGTATTGTGCAAAAGTTTCAGGCCGCGAAACAAAATGATGCTTGATTTATATTTATTCTGAGTGTATGTTGGTGTCAGAGCGTGTTAGCGTAGCCTTTTCTGAACCTCTAAAGCAGGAGTGGGGCAAGCTTATCCAGAACGGACCATTGTGTATGCTGGTTTTCGCTGCAAATCCACTAATTAGAGGACTGATTGGCTGAAGAGTCCTCACACCTGGGTTTAATCAGCTGACCTAAAGGTTACCCCAAAAGGCTGCACACACACTGGTCCTTTGCGGATAAGACTGGCCACCCTTGATCTAAAGCTGACCCTGCAGTATTCGTAGCGACCATGCAATTTACCCAGGTATTGTTGAGCATTAGCACACCATTAGCACACCTTGTCTAAAATATTTCACCAATTAAGTTAATTAATTGAGCTGGTGGTGAAATGTAATACATAGAATGGCCACAAGTGGAATTGACCCTGGGAAGAGGTTTAGGAACCAACACTGTGTTCTAGCCAAAGTATCAGTAACTTTCTGGAGAATAGAAGAAATTCTGTATTTTAATGCAATTGTCGGTGTGGCCTAAGAGTGAGTAACAACAAAGCATCCTGTAGTATTCACAGAGGTCTGAACATAAACAGCCAAAGAGCCACACGAGTTCAGCTAGTTTTTCTGTGGTGCTGAAGGACCCGGGTTCAGTCCTGGGCTTGAGGGAATGAATACGGTGTGGGGCAGCGGTGTAGCACTGCGGGTTACAACTCTGTGCCTGTCGTCAGAAGGTTACCACTTAAAATGCTGTGGCCGGCAGGATAATCTTACTGTGGGTCGCTGAGCAAGACCCTTAACCCCAACTGCCCCAGGGACTGGCTGACCCCGCTGTCTCAATTGTATGTCGCTTTAGATAAAAGTGTCTGCTAAATAAATGTAAATAAATGAAAACCATTTAGAGGTGTCCGGCGCTTTGCCAGTACCGTGAAAACCACACTGCAGGGAAGCCGCCCCCCCCAGGACGCCATGAAAATCTCTGCCACTTCAGATTTCAGTGTTTCAAAAAAATAAAGACAATAAACCTATAGAAAGCTGTATGGCCCAAAAAGAAGAAAGAATTAAGTCTCTCCACCTTCTGCCCTCCAAGTAAGGTGAGCATGGCTGTCATTCTGGCTTAGCGCCAAGGCTAAAGTAGGTCTATTCACTGCCTTATCCCTCGGAATGACGAATCCCAGCCCAGAGCTCAAAGTGATGACCTCATTTCTTCTGGCACCGAAGACCAGAAATCTGAAGAAGAACACAGAGGTTCCTGTGACGGCCACCCAGGTGCCGACCAACCTTTATCAGAAAAGAAAGGCCCTTCGATTTTCAGCGCTGCCTGCCGGAGTCCAGTGAATGCATGGCGCCTCTCAGCCGCGATCGAGCTGAACGTTACGTTCGCTGACAGAGTAGGAACAGAGGAAACATGGAGAGCCCACGAACAGACTTTGTACAGCATCTGTCCGATTGCCCTGATTCCTCATCGAACTTTAGTTTTTCTTTTTTCTCAGCAGTGAAAAACAGACTGTGAAAATAAAGGCCAAACATACTCCTACTGTACATAGTTTTTTGGTCGCAAATCAGAAAGATTCAAGCTGTGGTTCGTCAGAGGGACTGCGGCAGCATAACCGTGGCGGGTAACGCATGAATCAAACTGAACCCACACGCTGCTTTGCGAAGACCATACCTGTTACCTTCAAACAGAATGACTACCCTGTGTCAACGCATCCCAATACAGGCTAGTGTTTCTCAAGCTGGGCCTCGGAGCCCCCAGGACACTCTGCATTCTTACTCCCTCCCAGCACACCTGAACCAAACAATGAAGCAATCAAGAATATGGATTACCTGGAACAGGTGCGATGGGGGCTGGGAGGGAACAAAAATGTGAACTCTGGCAGTCTCCAAGGACTGGGTTGAGAAACATTATAGTAGAACACAGAACCTGGCAGATCAGGCCCTATCCTCCTGGTGTAGAGCACTGCATCATCACAGCATGTCCTCCAAAAGCTTACGTTTCTGCGTCACGTGACTACAGGGGACCACGAATAAACCTCACAGGCAATGCAGCAGCAGAAAAAGTGTATGGAATCATTTTCACCTTGATTACCACCATGTGTTGCTCGAGGAGATGCGCGGCGTCTGAAAAAGCATATGTTTATGGGCTGAAGGCAGACGTCTGTCGCTACGCTACCAGACCATCCGCAGCTACGTTTACTTGTCTTGGCCAGGGAACACGTGCCGGCGGAACACGTGTGCACCTGAAGACGGCATCGCACGTGCACTCACCAGGGACATGCGCTGCCAAGAAGGCGTGGGTCAGCCAGAAGAGGGAAGAGGGATTTACCTGGCCATTCCCAGGCTGGGGAACTCGGCGGGGACCACAAGCAAGTCGAGGCGTGCAAAGGGGTGAACCCCGAGGACGGCGCGGGCGGCAGCCAGGCAGGGGGCCAGAAGGGGAAGCAGCACGGCCGTCGCTTCCCGTAGGAGCTGGGACGGGGCAAAGACGCGGTACGGGATGATCTCCTGGAGCGAGGCAGCAGCGCTGGCGAAGCGGCAGGGGTAATCCACGTGGGAGCACAGGACCCTGGCCAGGGCTGAGCCCTCGACTGCAGAGGGCTGCTCTGACGCCACGTTGCCCAGATCTGAATTCTCCATCCTACAGATTAGGTGTGCACCCACACTCCTGCCAGCCAAGTTTTCTTCGCATGAGTTCTGGTTCCGATAAACTCTGCAATGCAAAGAATCACATTCTACCAGCCCGTACCTACAGTAGACACCCTTAGCCATATGGCACAGTCTCTGAGAATGATTTCAGATACATATTTCTACTTTCTTGCCATATTCTGAATGATAAAGCTACACTGATACCTTATCATTCTAAATAGCTGAACCCAGTGCATTATGGGTTTAAGTTAACATGCATAAATACTCATTCAGGTCAGGCAAACCTGCTCACCTGCTGGGTTGCACAGAACAATCCCAAGTGGACCCCTCGCCTGAATGGGTCTTTGTTTCCGAAAACAAGTCTGTCAGTTCTCCTGGGGCTGGTCTCACCCTGGCCTCCACCCAGTGCCCCACCGCGATGGTGAAGGTAGAAGCAGGCATCGGCATTGTGACATAATAATCCCAGTGTGAGAACCCTGAAAAGCCCAGAAAGTGTCCAAATTGTCTTTTCAACAATGATATAGTAACAAGAAGACTAGCAAACAAAACAAAAGCACCAAAGACTCCCTTACTGTGCAAAGGGCACACATGAAGGTTAATTACATTTTGCTTTAGGGGTGTTATATCTAAGAGTGACCTGCATAGAATCAGATACAGTCTTAGTGATGTTAACAATTTTTATTTTCGCAATAAGTCAACAAGCTTGGTCAGAGTACCAGACACTTTCCTTTAATCTCTCTCATCTGGAAACCAAACCCAGTTTTTGTCATGGTAGAAGATTCACTTAAACACTAGCATGCCTGTAGATATGAGTCATGTTATGGGTGAGTCAGTCATAAAATCAGGTCCCAGGAAGGTACACAGCAAGGAGGCCGGGGGAGATCCTACAAAACCTGACGGGAAGCAAGAAGCACCCAACCGTGCTCAATGGCAGCGATAACTTTAGATTGTTTTTTGGTGAGTTTACCTTGAGATAGCCAGGACTCCCTTTGACATATCTAAGGTGTGATGCACGACCAGATTCAGAGTTTGTTGCGATAACGGCCGGCGGAAAGGGATCGACTTGCAGGTAGGCGTGTCCCAGCTGGCCACCTGCCACACACTGCTTTCCCACCAGCCAAACCCAACACTCATCAAACTCATCTTTCAAAGTGCGACGCAACCACATGCACCCCCCACACCAAAGGCAAGATGAATTTCAGATATAGAAAACCCAACGACACGTTCAGACACACATCATTTAGGGAAAGGCAATTGGTACCATTTTCTTCTGGAACAGGATGGGCCTCATTCTCCCCACTTAGCAAGGCCGTGCATTCACTGGGAGCGTGCACTCTGGCCTGCCACGTTGACATGGCAACTGGGGGCTCCTGACATGGGAAAAGGGCCCTGTTGTTGATTGGAGAACCCATGGTGTAAACACAAGACCTATAAGAGAGAATCATAAAGGTGACATTAAACTATATCACTGACGGGACTCCAGCACAGAAGAGTCCGTATTCCAGTGTTGAATCTACGATCAGCCCAAAAAAAGACTAAGATTAAGTGTCAAGCAGCGCTAAATCACTTAACCACAATAAACCGATATTAGTTAATTCTTTTGGGAAACTTACATGGCATATCCCTATTTTACAGAGGGAACATTATACTTATTTATTAATGAAATGAGACCCCAGTAGGAACACCCACTTGCCACTCTGGTCCTTGGTCCACCTCACTGACGTTCCCTCACACTTGGTCTCGTAACAGATCCTGATGCACCGAGGGAAACAGTGGGGAGTCTGGACCCCCCTCTTACAAATCTGCAGGCTCCAGCGGTCAGTGCTGAAGAGGAACTCCTCCCCTCTTCCAGGAGCTGGGGCCCGGCTGCACTGACGGTACAGGTCATGCTGCTGCTCCCAGCATGTTGAGGGCAGATGGACAAGCTTATGCAGGAGAGGGATGGAAGGACAGGCAGGACAAAGACCCTTGTCTCCGGTCTCCTGTAGCACTCGCATTCCTGGCACAGAGGCCACATCCACCTCCTCCACCTTCATCACAGCCAGGTCGCAGCAGTCCAGCACCAGCGTAAAGTCACCATTGCTTTTGCCTTCCCCATGGGACTCCTCTGAATCATCACTATGACAACAGCCTGTGTGTGAAGCATGCTGTCCATTATTACCCAGGAGCGGTGTGTCTAAGGATTCGGGGGCCTCTTGATGTCCGACCACCCCCGAGAACTTCTGAATTTCCTCAGCATCTTTTGCCACCTCCAAGAACAGGACCACACTGCCTATGATGACCTTCTTCTCAAAGTGAACCTTCAAGTCCAGCACGTAGTGTCGCACTAACATGTGGCTGGTGTTTGCCTTAAGGGGCAGGTCATCGCTATTGGGGTCCAGGTGCAAGCTCATCTCGGGCCCCGAATCCATGTTGGACCCAGAACACTGCAGAACAGGCAAGTCTAAGTTAATAATTGGCTGGACATGGCAGTTTGACTGCAATGTGCCAATTTAAACATGTACTATTATAGTCACATGACCACATAAAACTTGCCTCTATAGCAATTGGAGATTTACTTGACAAATATCACCACAATTTAATGAAACAGAATAAATCAGTGGAAACGTTTGCTATTGTCCCCTTTGAAATGCTTCTGGAGAACGCACAATTAGATATCACTGAATCAAAATGTTTCCTGAATAAGATGACAGCGGCTACACCCAGTGCTTAATTTTTAACCATCTGTGCTGCAATGTGTCGTGACATAACTAGATTTTAAACAGGTTTAAATGTAATTTACAGGTAATGCGAGAACACTTGCCATTTTGATGAGCGTCTCAAAACAGTCAACGCCTGGTGCCGCATACAAAAGTAAAGTACTTAGCAACCATGATAAGTCTAAATGATTAAGAGAGTAGTTTCCGGGGTTCAGAGAAGTAGGACAGGGTGTCAAGCGCCCTCCTTCCACACCAAGCTGCATATAAGTACTCAGCAGATGCTGCAGCACCAAGAGGAAGTCTGGGTCAGTTTACAGTTCAACAGAACAGGGCTGTAAGATTAATTAAACAGCAAGAGTCCTGAAACGTGACTCTCAAGAGCCTAGAGCAAACAGCCCAAAATTACCTCCTGGAACAGAGCAGAAAGATTTTCACGCAAGCTGCAGTTGGAACCATAAATTATTTTGTGAATTGCCACATCACTGACAGTGTCACCTAACACGGTATTACAACCTACATCATGTGTTACTACTGCTCGATTAAATTTCTGCTTCACAGACATTCCAAATGCTATACTTTCGACCAATTAAAATAGACATGACATGCTATGTCAAAAGACACAAACAAAAAGGTGTAATAAGCATATCAAAACCTGTGTGTGTGCGTGTGTCTATGTGTGTGTATGCGTGCAAATTAAGTGACACCTCCCAAGATTTACCTACCTATTGTTTCAGTTTAATCCAAATGTCCAAATTAAACTACTTTCAGATACAATGCATTCATACATAAGCACTTTAAAAATCCATTCATAATGCCCGTGCACAAAACCTGTTCTTCTGTCATAACAAGAAAACGTCTTAAGTATTATATTATCATAAGGGTTTTATTCGAAAACGTTCATTTCCTGTACTCAGGTTACACACTATAGGGTGGATTTATTGTTTACGTATTAAACGGGGGAAAACACGAGAGAAGCGACAAATATGGCAGATGAACATCATGAAGCCACTGGCAACCTTAACCAAAGAAAACTGATTAATTGAAATTGAATATACTCGAAACAAACACGACTGCATGTTTAACGGGTAGATGATGGTCTAAATTACCAAACTGTATTAAGTAATGAATTGTGCGAAACTGCAATTTACAAAACTAGCCAAGGAAACGCACTTAGATGCGTTTGTTAAAGGTGACAAACGCAGAATATTAAAGCGCAGCAAAGTAATGTTAACGAAATCTTAAGTTGCTACTAAAGGCTACTAAAACTTCAATTTCAACCAGATGTTACACTAATTGATTAAAACATCGCAACCACTGGAGACTGAAACGGTAACAACGGGACTCGACCACAAACCCAAAGAACTACAGGCGACTTGCATCGGCTTCAGCTTGCGCCTCCAGCGGAAGTCGTCATCTTTCGGCGACCGGAAACACAGTTGTACTTTCAGGCGCATATAGTGGTGGCTATTGAAATCTAATGTTATAGTAAAGCAAGTATCTGTTGAAGTTCTTTGCTGAAATATGGGCCGTTCGGCAATCGCGAGCAGTGTTTACTGTGGTTTTATGTGCGAGATAGCTGTTTTTACAAAGTAAGAATTAATTTGGGTTTAAGTTAGGGTACCTTATTTTGCGTGTCTGACATCTGAACGAGGACCAACTGGTATTCGACACTTGAATCTCTTGATTTGTTAGGTTATTACTGCCCGAAAGGAAGCTGTCCAAAACTGTTTTAAAAGAATAATTTTGTTATCCCGAAACGTTATACGATCATTTGCACGGTTTGTAAGTTTTAGTCTTGTCCACATTTCTATGCTGCTTGTTATGGAAAGCTAGAATGTACCTTTTCTCGCAGTTCAAAAACAAGATATTCAGGTGAATTGGCCAATACACATTTCTTAACACGTGTACCCTCTACTGGACTGACATCCAATTCAGGATGTATGTGATCTACACTTTGTGGTTTCTGGGATAGGTTCCAGGTCACTGAGACCCTGGCTTAGGTGTTTTACAACATCTAGGCCAGACCATTTTAGGAAGCTGGCTGTAGCAAAAGTCTGTGTTCCCATAGAATATTCAGGACTGGAATTAAGACACCCTCGGTTACACTGTGATGGACCTGAAAATATTTTAATTTAGACGAAACACAGTATATATACATAACATGTTTTTATTTGGGAGAAAAAACATCTAACGAGTGCATCATATTACAATTACACTGAGCCCATTTACAGCGCATGTAAAACATCACGGTTTTCTAAAATACATAAAACATTGCCAAAACAGTTTCCAGTGCTCAATTTTTCGGTTAATAATACCACAGGTTTTGTCTTATGAAGCAGCAAAGTTTCTTGTAACAGACAATATGATTATTTATAAACTGGAATAAAAATACTTTCTGACTAACTTACAATTGCAATTTTTTATGCTTTCTATTAAAATAAAATTCCCTTTCCATATAACAATGCCACTTTCAGCTTTAAGATATCTTAACTGAACCAAGTTTAGACCTAATTCTACAATCAAAAATACAGTAAAATTTTTGTGAAAATAAAACATACAAAAATTGCTTATATGATGGAGATTTCTCTATATACACTCATAAAATAATTTAGTACATTGATATGTCTTGTATCGGTATTGCTTTTAATTGTTTCAGTCATACCTCACTTTCTATTGTATGGTTAAGGATAATCTCTCTAGCACCATCAATCTCACACACCATATACTATATTCTATTGTGTCACATTACTTTTAACCAATGAAGCACAAAGCCACTTCTTGTATGCTGTAGCACTAGCTGCAATTTTCTTAAATATGATGCCTAAGTTTTTTTTAAGATTCAAGATCAGCGTACCGTGGGTTTCTCCTAGAAAATATGTTTTGTGCCCAAAATAAATAGTATTACCTTACAGATCAGTATAGCTAATTGCCTGTAACTACTATTATCCAAGTGGTCTCATTAATATCCCATTTTTTTCCTGCATTTCAAATCCCAGTGGCACAGACTACTGTTGCCACCTACAATGAAAGTAGTTGTAATTGTAAGTTTTCAAAGGCTGCATTATCCTTTTTGCATGAGAGCCTTAAAGGCAAACAAACAAAACAAGATTCCATGTTTACACACTGCTCGTTCACTCTGACTATTACTGATGTTTCTGATCTTAGTTCTAGAGTCCATTTGGACTGTTTATGTAGAACTTTTTTTTCTCAGATGTGTTTTCCTGATGATTAGAAACCAGTGTTCTTGTAACAAGGTTGTTCTAGGATACCTCTGTTCCAAACAGTATATACAGAACTGATACTGTTTCAGTGGTAAATGATCATATATTAAAATAAATTAAAGATGCTGCTTTCAGTAGAATTTAAAATGTATGTTTACTTTTAAGTTTTTTTTTGTAATATAAGTTAGGCTTAACCAACACTGTACTACATGTTTGTGCATCTCTGTTACAGTAACCAGACTCTTTCGTAAAACTTTTATTGCCATTATCCTGATTTCCTCTTTAGCCAGTTTCCGGCAGAGACCCAAGTTGAAGGTTGAACTTTTCAATGTGAAACCGTTAGACGGGGGTCTGATTCAGGCGGTTTTCTGGCTGTTTGTCGTTTCTCTCCTGTCTTCACCTCTCCCCTCTCCCTCTTGTCTTAATGAGCCCATCTGGCCATTGTAGGGTGGTTTTATGTAAAGGAGATAACCCTGGGTCTCATGAGTTCTCCTCCACTGTCTTTCGGAAGCTTTGTCGCTTGAAAGAATCCCTGCGAAAGACAACAAGGGAATCAGAAGAGGGTGACAAGGGTTTGGAGAGAAGTGGCTCATAAATTTTACAAACTTATTCTCTCGTTACAGTATCCAATAGAATCATTTATCTATCTCCCAGCTTCATAGTGCATAGATTTTCAGTCATTGCTAATTTAAATTGTTTAAAATAAAGAGGGGACCTAATGGGAACCATCTTTAGTTGATATAGCACTTGCTGTTGTTTTCAGAAATGACCTGGAAGCAGTTGTTTGTATTTGAACATGAAGGGCATGTGGAGCAGTTTCTGTACCTGTTCTCTGTCCGCGGCTTGATGATGGATTTGTACAGGTCTGGGATCTTCCTCTCCAGCATGGGCCGCAGACTTTCCCTCAACCTGTTGTAGTTCTTCTTCAGTTCCTGCTGGTACTCCTTCTGGTCCGGTGTGATAAGATGTTTGTTCTTCTCCACCGCCTCCCCACACCTAGCGGGTCAGAGGCAGGGATGGCTGCTAACTTCGAACCAGAACCACAATTCCCTCTGGCTGGGCCATTGCCCTCTGGCATGTAACTCCATGGCGATGCCACGGCCACTGAGAAAACACAAGAGCTGGAAGCCTGTGCCCGGCTATGCCTTGTAGTTACAGCTGCAGGCAGGAAATGCCAGTTAAACCTACATTACCACCAACTGGTGTTATGTTACTGCCCACTGCTCCAGTGTACAGAGTAATTGTAATTCAGATTCATACAATTGCATTACATAGTCAATGACTGTAATTATCTGTGACTCAATTTCAGATAATTCACCCATCATGGACTGTCACCTGTGCTTTGAGCTGAGTGTGGTCTTCCTGTCTGCTTTCTATAAACATATTCTATAGAGGATATATGAGCTTTTCCTAGGCAGGGTACTGGCTGCATAAACATAAAAACATAAAAATGACAGACCAAAACTAATGTTTTCATGGCATACATGAGCTCATGAGGACAATGACACAAATTGGCAGTAATTGATATTTTAAAGTACTTTACAGTTATGGACCAACCTAAATGCTCAAACAATATAAATGTATAGGGTTTTTTTTTTCTTTGTAAAAATATAACTGTGTCCTGTATTTTTATGTAGTAATTTTGCTTCAGAGTATCCTTAAAAGTAGTTGTTTCTCTGAATAATTTAAAGTCATTTGTTTAAAATAGTAGTCATTTTGCATCATTGTTTACAGCTGTTCCTCATTATTATAAATACTCATGAATATTTATGTTTCCATTTTGAGGATTTCTCTTACGGCAGAAAGAGGAAAGAGTGGACCCATTAAAATAGACCTTTTGTTTGGAAGGAAAAATGTTCGAAGTGAACACAAAGACAGACTCGCATGTATCTAAAGGCATTTTGGTTGACTGATGCATAAAATGAAAAACGAAAACCATGTGTAGATGGCAACTGTTCCTTTGCAAAAGAAAAGAAGGAAAAATACAGATTACTAGAAAACTCTCACAGACTGGGATTGGTGTTTTTTTTTTTTTTTTAAATACACCTCTTCACTGAGCTGGAGAGAACTGGAGCCTCATGCACTGAGCCAAAACGGAAAAAAAAATAAAATCAAAGTTCCTTCATGGCATTTGGTGGTCAGACGCAGTCTTGCATGTACTGTGGGGAAAATAAACATTTCAGAAATTATACTAAATATTCTTTGTGAGACTGGCATTGATAAGGTGGTGGAAGCTGAGGGTTTGAAAGGGACGTCTTTGAAATGTAGCAACACATTCCCACGGCGGGCATGTGCACTTTGGCGGCAAAATCCTGATTCTTTTGGGGTTTTTAGGTTTCCTCTTCCCGAAAGTTGGTTCTGGAAACTGGGAAACGCCGACGGCGCATGTCTGACAGGCTCATGATGCTAAGCTTCATGAGAAGTGGAAAGTGAAGAGCTGTACCGCCAAGTAGCTGCTCTGTAGTTTGCATTGGGCGGGTAACTGAAAATGATACTCCTCTTTAAAGTTACTATTACTGCGCCCAAAGACACGTAATGACACCAAACAGATAATTTGTGGTTTTCTAGAATTTTCTTGGATTACTCTACGACAGCAGCCAGCCCAATTTCCCTCCACGTTGTCCTGAAGTTCGCTACACGGCCAAGTTAGGATGGATTTGTGTCTGCCCAAGATTTGATTGCTGAAAAAGTGGGTTATCTAATCAAGAAATAGCTCGACTGTGAAACAGGCAGTGATGTTCTGGCCCCCAAATCCACTGGCTCATTCGATCAGGGGTCCCACTAGTCCTACCACTCTGGAAAACGAGAGAGGCTCTATATTCATGCGCGTTCAGGCCCGGCCTCACCGCAGGATGAACTCTTTGAAGCACAACCGCAGCTTGTTGTGGTGACGGAAGAGCTTGGGGTCCTCCGGGATCTCGTTCAGGAAGACCTGGGCCACCTCCAAGGGTCCCTTCGAAATAGAGAGAGGTGGCAGAGGGAGGATTGAGGAACACTCTTTCATGAGAGAATAAATAACTCACTGGCTGGTGGATGCATTAAGGCCCCGATGTACAGCCAGCACATCAGGAAGAAATTAAACTTCAGACCTAGCGTACGGCACGCATCGACATTAAAACTCGTATGCCATTTCTGTTTATTTCTGTCGGCGCTTTGTATCTCTTCTCTGCTCAAACTCCTATTTCTCGTGGGCCTGCAGTAAACCCTGGAGACGAATATCGCATGGAGTGTAACAGGCGTGGCACTGTAAGGATCTGAGCACTGGCTGAATGCGAATATGGAAAAACCATTTATCAATAATGCATTATTATGTCTCAGTCAAAATAACATGTTTTATGCATGAGAACTTGTATTTAGATTTTTAAACCAACATGTGATGGTGCTCAATAAAGAAAATAATAGACAAATCGTGTGTGTGTGTGGGGTGGGGGGTGTATTTATTACATTGTTGTGACCAAATGTTTCTACGATGTGATAAAAATCTGTTATTTTTATGTCATGGGGACCACCTTTTCAATCCCTACAAGGGAAAACTCAGTTTAAAAAGTCTATGAATGCAATCAAAAGACTAAAATGCCAAAAATCTTCTATTTTGTTTGGTTATTTATGGTACAGGTCAGGGCTAGGTAGGGGTTAAGGTTGCCATTGTTGGGATTAGGGTTTTCATCATAGAAGAAAATGGAGAGTCTATCTCCTGCTAGTGTTGTAGTCAAGACCACCTAAACCGAGACCAAGGCATTGCCGAGACCAGAGCGTATCAAGACTAAGACACTGCCGAGACTTGAGGGTACCAAGACCAAGACTGAAAACAGACTAGGGCTAGAATCAACATCACATTACTCAGATCAATTGTAGAGAAAAAAGACATTGCTGTAAAGTGCCATTACTCGTTAACCTTCTGGAGTCCTTGGCACCGCCGGCGATGCCGCACATATTTCCTGTGTATTTTGTGTGGATTAACTCGCTGAAATCTTATTACAGAGACATAAGAAAAACGCTGACTAAATCCGTAATGTGTCTTCTTTTCAAAACGTCCATTGTTGGAAATAATAAAGATTTTAAAATTAGGTTAAATGGGCAAAAATCATGTCACCTTAATTTGTTTTACCTGCATCGGGGGCGTGTAGTACCGCTGTCACCCGAAGATTGCTATTCACATTCTAAATAGCCGCATTAGCGCGTATTCAAAGCATATTCGCATGGTAATTTGATGAACAGCGCAACGGTGAAACGCGATCCAGATACATCCCCATCAGCACCATAATAGGGGGTGGGGACGTGGCCAGGTGACAATGGCTCAATCGTACACATGAAAGTTGCTACATATTCAATGAATTGAAATAGTGACATGAGTTCGGTTTTTCTTATTTATTTATCCAACTGAATGTTGCAACTACACCATTTAGTCATCTTCGTGTAGCCAAGACTTTGGTGATCAGATATCTGGGATCAAAACAAACTGCCAGTTTTGCTGACTATGTACTTTTATAATGTTTCTGCCAGTATTCTAAACTGCATTTACAGTAGCAATGTCTATACTTCGATGTCAAATTACAAACTTAACATAAATCTGTCATATTTACAAAGTACACTAAGATGAAGATAAGTTTAATGCCAAACCAAATAAATAAGAAATAATTTATTTGCCATGAATTAAGCTTATGATATTGAATAAAATGTGTGACCATGCCCCAGACAGTGAATGTGTGTTCCCTACCCCTAGACTCCAGAGGGTTAAATCAAATTCATGCTATCTTTTCAATTATATTGTCCATATGTCTCTCATTTAAAATCTCCCAGATTTGTCATAGTTACGAGGCTTGATGGAAAATTATATTCTCAGCAGTCCTCTCCTATAACCATTTTATCAGACCTCGTCAAGGGAAAGAGATGCGATATACTAGAAAGATGTTCATATTAAGGCTGTTATACCAGGGATAGAGGCCTCAGGTAAACTATGAATACGGCTATGTAATGATCCTTTGCTTTGAACTGAAGAGAATCAGCCTCCAGATTGACTTGCACTTCCAAGACCGTGCTTTCTAATGAATGTAAAATACCTAATTTATTTGAAGTATAACTATGCTATAGACTTCGCGGACATTTTCGAACATTTCTTTGCTGACTTCGCTATCATGCAATGTGTACGATGTGTGTGGACTGTGAAGCACTGGCAGTGTCCATTGAAAAAATGTATAAAATGTAACGTTTTTAAAATATATGCATCTCACTGGTTGCAATTGAATTGAGGTCCATAATAAATAATGATACTGTTCTGTGAGGATGTGCTGTTTTCTCTTTTTTTTTCCCGTACCATCAAGACTACTATATCCGAGACCAATAAATGACCAAAACCAAATGAAGTCGAAACTAAGACTAGACCGTGACCACAAAAAATTGGTCTCAAGACCGGTCTCGAGAACTACAGCACTATCTCCTGCTTTAATGGATGCCCTCCAGATGCACAGTGAATGTGTTTGGCCTGCAGACCTGATTGACAGTAGCGCCAACAGAGCCTTGCAGCACCATCTGAAGCATCTTGGCATCAGGCTGTTCCCGATGGGTGGCCACAGCCAGCTCACGTGTCTTCTTCTGCATGTCTTCGATGGCCACCTCAATAGGCGTCAGGTCGAACTGTGGTAGGGAGGGAGGGAGGGAGGGAGGGAGAGAGAGAGAGAGAGAGAGAGAGAGAGAGAGAGCGAGAGCTGCTTCAATCACCACCCTCACCTGCAGCCCAGACTAAACCCTGTGCCTGTCAGATAACTGCAAGCATGTGTGTCATTCCTGGATTGCTACCTTCAGCGTCAACAACAGATGGTACAGAGCTTAAGGAAATGGACTTTTGGACCTAAAGGTTGCCCGATGAATCCTATCACCATGAGTGGAACTGCTTCTGAAGCCTTGAAAAAAATTGTAATTCATTTGAACTATATCTGTAGATAAGCAGCTGTACAAATAGACTAATGAGCACAGCAGTAAGTGATTAGCATCCACTACAGAAATAAGTCACATACTAAGGGCAGTTTTTCTTATGGGGACAGTTGTCATGTAGAGACCATAAAATGCTATTCCCTTTGTCAGTAAGTGCATTCTGGTTCATGGATTTATTGCCCGCCCCTGACATTGATTAATTGGCTGCTCTCGGGGTTTTGGAGGTAGATGGTGGTCCATTGGGCGCTTAGGGTACCTCCTCCTTCTGAATCACGTTGAGGCGGGTCTTAATGTAGGGAAAGGCGTGCATGGTAGTGAGGATGGTCTTCCTCTTGTACTGCTCGTTGAGCTCGCCCCGCGGGCGGCCGCTCTTGGTGAACGGAGTGGTGTACATGAATCGCCGCAGGTTGAAATTCTTCTCGAAGTTGGTCAGCCGGTCCTTCAGCTCGTAGTCATCGAAGTAGGGCTCCACAAAGGTGATTTGGATGTAGGCCTGGGTGGGCGTGCAGGAGCGAAAAAGAGAGCGAGGAGGGAGGAACTGGCATGTGAATCGAAATGGAAGTTAAACAAGGTCACAGCACGACATCTTGAGTTATCACAAGGAGCATGAACGTGAGGGGTGGTGGAAAGCTTCCCTTTTACAGTAGAGGAATGCGAACAGCCAATGCATCTGCACAAATGTTTCCCACAGTCTGATATACAGTATTTGGACCGGTTCCCTCACCTTGTTTGGATTTAGCTTGTTCTTGTCTACTGGTATAGAGTCCTTAATTATCTCCAGAGCATCTCCTCCAAAGCACTGACTGTAGAAAGACTGCACAGGAGGAGCACCATGCAGAAATGTTACTGCGTGCTACTTCATCTTCTTTAGATGTAAACAACAGGCCCTGTCAACTTGTTCAGATACTCACACCCTCTGACCTGTGCACCTACAAAGATGTAGACTAACTAAAAAGCACAAACCACACCACATTGCACCACAATAATCAGTGAATACATGCTGCAACACATCCGCTTCAGGTTTTATAGTGGAAAACATTCCTTTGATTTTAGTTACATACCCTGATCAAACACTCAGTATGTTTCCTGCCAGTGCCATGAGTAACTAGGCCATCTCTGTCCCGCTGCTGTGCATTGTGTACTTTGTTTACCTCCAGCCTGTGGGAGATTTCTGGAAGATGAGTGATCCCAGGTTCCTTGTAAATAAACTCCCGCTCATCCAGGTCTCCGAACTTGGCCCCGTAAAAGCCGACACGGAAGTATGTTCCGAACATCCTTTTGTGGCCCTGGAGATGGGACACGTGGTGTTTTCGTTAAGTGCAGGCAAACGCTCCACAACATTCCCACGCACCTAGCGGCTTCGCTCTTCCTGTAGGCACCGCGTCATGACGGGAAGAGCGAAGCGCATCGCCAATTATGCAGTTAACTCAATGACATGCTAACGTCTTTGATTATGAGAGGGCTGGAAATTATAGGACGGTGCCTTCTCTGGTGTAATTGTGGTGTTTTGAGAATGCCTACCACGTTGATTTAAATGTAATGAACCAGCCGGTTACCCCTGCCAGGTTTACCTTCTGATTGATGTTCTCGAAGGCCTTCTGCAGCTTCTCGTGCGTTGAGGCCAACTTTCGGAAGTCCCTGTGGGCCTCCAGGATGGGCAGAATGATTTTGTAGACCTCATTGACGATCTCGTACAGACCGCCCTGCGGAGTCGAGTCAATGGGACGGATGCGTGACTAACCGGGGGCAAGGTGGAACTCGCTTTCTCACATGGATGAGATGAATCGCTGTCTCTACGGGCCACATGTTTAGACCGCAAACACACACACACACACACACACACACAATGTGCCAGGGAAGGGGTGGGGTACAGTGCCCAAGGTGTCTCACTGGGTGAGACCCTCTGGCCCTCGGGCAGCATCACTCACGTTGCTGAAGAGCTCGGCTGCCAGCTCCAACAGCCCCACCAGGCCGTTCTCTGTGAAATACCTCGCCGAGCACACGCCGTCCTCATCGGGGGAGAGGATGTCATCCGACACCGCCGACTCCTCCAGCACATTGGAGGAGACGTTCTGCCAGAAGCAAGATTCCCCATTAGAAAAAAAAAATCCACAGTAAACTTTTCCTACATCATTTACCACTTTATACGGCAGGTCGGGGACCCATAACTGAAACTACTTATCGTTTTCCTAGAGGACAGATTCCTTAAGGTAACGTGACCCCCAAACAGTTGCCCGTGTGACGTGGCAGGCTTTCTGAAGTGCTCGCGCCTAAGCTCGCAGCTCAAGTGTACAAAAGCGCACAAGAATGTGACCCTGGTGCCTCCTAGTCACATGTCTGCACCTGCTTCTCCAGTAATGGCCGGTTTGTATGAGGAGTTTTTAAAAGGTACATTCCTTTTGAGTGCGGTCACACTCAGGCGTAATCATTGACCGAACAGCTACGTCCAGCCTGGATGGGAACAGCTGAGGAGGCTGTAACGCTGTCAGTCTCCATCTCACTGGGTGCCGTTCCCCATTAAGGAGCAGCAAGCGAGCCTCCACCAGTGAATCGGCTGAGGGCTGGAGCTCCACTGCGCAGGTACCTGGAAGGTGACACTGCCCACCGGCAGGTACTTGTGGTCCTCCAGCATGCTGAGGTACTCAGCCACCAGGGCGGCGGCATGCACCAGGCACATAGCCGCCTCTGTGAAGCACTTCCGGGTCTTGTGCTTTTCTGCCATATTCTGCAGCCACGTCAGCCGCAGGTCAGGTGACGTCTGGTAGCCCTTAGCGATCCTGGGGGTGTCGACCAATCAGCCAGTAAGCTGTGCTACAATTCATTTGCATTTTTACAGCAGAATGTTTTTGAAACTGCCCAGCCTTGCCGTATTTCCCAAAACACAGCGGGGACGGTACTTTAGGTCAGTCGGCGTAATGCTTCCAAAGGAAGAGGAGGAAGAAAATACACAGAGACCACAGCGAAATTGGAAACAGGAGCAGCTACGGAGGTGGTGTGGCACACAGGGGTTATGTCATGTGTTGTCAGGGAGGGGACAGTCTTCTGAGCTCTGATGTGGCGGCAGTCATTTGTTAGGATCACTGTAAATATTGCCTACCCACTTTTTAAATAGAAGACTGTATGGCACAGTCCTCCTTTTCATAACCCACTGTGCTACTGTTTGTTATTTTTAATTGCTTAGACTCGATGGTACGTATAGACCCAGGTCCTGCTTATGAGAAGTTTGTGCGCGTTTCAGTGACTGTAGTACCTGTACATAAGATCCATCAGCATCTCAGGGTCTTCCTGGAACTCCCTCATCTTCACCGTGTCGGACAGGATGCTGTTGAGGTTCCTCAGCAGTTCGTCAACCTGAGTACGCAACACGCAGAAGGCTGAGATACCACACCCTTCAGCCAAGCCCAGTCAGAGGGAGCTTCAGAACCCATCAACAAGTATACCTGAGCAAACTTCTGTGCATTCGCCAAGCCCTGGCCAGTAATACCTGCCCCCCCCATCCAGCCTATTCAGAGGGAGACACCCTTAGTTTAAAACACCCTGTGTTTTCTGTAATTATGTCATTTCTGCAATGTTCTTTAGTTTTTCATATATTGTACTGCAGTATTGGGCATTTCAGGTTCAGAAACTACAAATCCAGACCAAGATGGTTTCTACTAACCATTTGAGCATAAAGAGTCACAGTCACAGAGTATTAACTGGTTGGTAGAAATCTTGGTCTGGATTTGTAGCTTCTGGGCCTGAAATGCTCAACATGGTTGTACTGTGAGGTGTTTCTTCTAAGCGTCCTAGAGTATTATTTTGCACTTCATGTACATACTGGCAATAAAGTATTCCGAGTTCTGTCTGAATAGTGATGTTTATGCCTGTGCAATATATAATGGGCAGCGACAACACAAGGTGAATCTGTAACGGCTTCCATCTGAAAGGCCTGAGACTCGAGGACTTTTAAGGAGCAGTTACTTGAAACGTGATTAATGTAACGGCATAACGTCTTGAAGCAGCAGTGAGAGCCAGCGGAAGCAAAACTAGGGCGGCGGCATCCCACGGTACCTGTGAGGGGAACTGTGTGGCCTGCATCTCCGCATCCTCTTCCGCGTAGGACAGGATGGTCCGCAGGGAGCGGCGCAGGTACTCCTCATGGAAGTCCGAGGACTTTCCCACCAGGGAGGCCAGGGACATGGTCACCTGCATCTTCACCCGTGAGAAGTTCTGCATGTTTTGGGGGAGGGGGGTTGGGACAGGACACAACCAGCTCAGCCAGGGGAAGAAAAGGGCTCAGAGCCACGCCATGAAAACGGGGCCCTCTGCTCCAAGGCGAGACTTGCATTACTTATTGATGCTATAAATTCCACACAAATGGTATTTGCCTTCAGCTGAGGCCCTTTCCGACCTGCTCAAGTGTCTGAGTTATTTTTACGGCCTGTCACTGGCATGTCTGTAAAATTTGTAAGATTAGCTCACACACCGAGAACCTTGTGGTGATGCCCCATGCTTGCATCCTAGTACAAGGTCCGACATATTTATTTAAACAAATTATTTGCCAGCTAATAAGTAGACGACACCTCTGTCATCTTTATTATTCTATAGCTGTTGCTGGTGTCTGATCTCAACGATTCTGTGATGTTGCGATCCATCTTGTTTGACACAATAAAATGGCAACGCAATTCCCCCCGATGGATGGAGTTAATGTCCCTATTATGGTGCATCAGCGGTACAGACCTGCGGGTCAAGCTAAAACGGCAGCTTTACAAGTGTCCAGTGCCACGGTCAATCCTGCTCCCCCCACCCCCTCAGAAATCAAATCAAAACATGGCCGGAAACCAGTGAGTCATCCGGGCAAATTAAAGGCGGTCCGGTCTGTGGCTGCGGCAAAGCCGATCACACCTGCTGCCAGCGCACGACAAACGGCGAGGGAGGAGAGGACAGGACCCCGGCGTGGAGGGAGGATACATTACCCACCAGCCGGAGATTGACGTACACGTGCGGGGAACTATTCTGCCACCGACGCGTGGTCTTGATTAAAGGAAACGTAGGATAAACACAGGAAGGACAGCCAGCTGCTCAGATTGGCGGGGCAGTAAGGGGCCCCCCGGCACCCCAGCCAAGGCAGGGATCCTTACGCTGGCCGAGCTGTAGCTGTATCGCATGATGAGGTACAGGGTGGCGCAGGCCTGGCTGCGGTTGCTGTCCACGCAGCTGCTGCAGTACTGCAGCATCTTCTGGCACAGGTCAGCGCATTGCTCCGCCTCCTCCTCGAACAGCAGGTCGCCGTACTGCAACAGTGGCGCAGAGAGCTGTTATTTCCACCAGGGGGCACAAGGAGTCAGCCTCGGGGATGCGGGGAAGCTCGGTCTGTGTACCTTCACCACGAGGGAGCGTAGCGTGCTGAAGCAGTGCGACAGGAAGGTGGTGCTCTGGTTGCAGGTGAGGCAGTGGAGCAGCACTCGCAGTGCCCCGCCCAGCACACCGTCCTTGGAGTCGACCACGGGGACGCCCTGCGTGGCAGCAGGGCACGCCGGGGCATGGGAGAGAAAGCGGATATGGGTTGGCGTTACGCAATAAACCATCCATCTGCCAGTCACTTATCCTGGACTGGGTTACACAGAAAGGCACAACGCTGGGGTGGCTGCCTGGGGGGGGGGGGGGGGCCCCCCGCGCCCCCGGCCGGCCGCGGGGGGCCGGCCCGGGGGGGGCGGGGGGGGGGGGGGGGGGGGGGCGCGCGGGC
>JABFDZ020000044.1:26972311-26984638 GCA_019775955.2 Pollimyrus isidori | reverse complement strand
AGCCCCACACCACCTGTCACATAGCCCCACAGTGCCTACCCTGTAGCCCCACACCACCTGCCACGTAGCCCCGCACCGCCCGCCACATAGCCCCACAGTGCCTGCCCTGTAGCCCCACACCACCTGCCACATAGCCCCACAGTGCCTGCCCCGTAGCCCCACAGACTCCAGCACCGAACCTTGGAACCCATGATGCCCTTGACTTCCGCGTCGGCAGTGGCCTGGATATCGTGGATGTCCGGGTTGCTGCTGCTCAGGACACGTGACTGCAACAGCCTGGAGCCCACGGAGGTGGCGGAGGCACGGCCCATGGTGTTATAACGGCCCTCGGGGTGCAGCTGGTGCCCGCCGGTACCTAGGGACCAGTTTACCATAACTCAGATCACAGAGCAGCTGAGGACCAACGCAAGAGAAGCCAGGGAAAAACAGACATAGATATTCACACAAGAATAGATATACAAACACAGCTACATATAGTACCGTACTATAAATACATTCCTGTAGATATTTTTTTCCTTCTATATTACTCTATAATTATCAGAATGAGAATACTTTCATGAGGAAATTGTCATTGCAGTTTATCAATATTTATAGACATTTGTTCCTTTTTCAGATAGTTTGTTTCCTCTCCTTTAGATACACAACAGTCATTGGAGAGACATACACTGTACACGTTACAGAACTCAACAAAAGTGACATGTGAAAAAGTATATATACTGAACTAAAAAGGTGAGTTAGAGAGAGCTGAATCTGTGCTTTATGGAAAAGAAAACTGAGATGACTCATACACCATTATAAAATTACAATGTAACAAAACAACACACCAGCTGGAAAGTAGTCTTTATAATATGTCATATAACATCTGACACGAGTCATATTTTCTATATAAAGTAGGGATTATGTTTAAAAGCATTTTATTATAAATCAGGGTACACTTTTGAAATACGCTTTTAGAACTGATAATTTGAGAAAAAAATATTGAAAATGGTATAGGAATAGTGGTTTTCTGGGCATGTTAATCAGAGTTTCTCAATAGGTTCATAGACATCATGGTCAATGAGAAGTATTTCCACGTCGTCCCAGTGTGAACAGTGCCAGCTTTCATAATATACTAATAATTTTAAAAATTTTGTATTAGAAAATGGCAGTGATATTTGTAAACTGGCCAACACCTGTATACATGAGTTAATCTAGCTATGAACATTATTGACCTTCTAAATAAAGAAGACTGCTAGGTTGAAACAATATTTGATTATCTACAACTCCAATGAAGACATTATAATTTGTGTGTAAATTAAGATCCAGATGATGCAATGGCCAAAATCTTGTAGATAGAGTGGCATGAATGTAGAGCACAGACAAACCTATATATAGTGCAAAGACAGTATAAATAGTGCAAACAAATTAAGATCTGCTGATAGAGAATTTTCTGATTTAAAATAGATGACTGACTTGTATGCGGTTGTTAATTTCTACGGTGACACAAGAACATGGGCCTTACCAGTGGTCACGATCTCACGCTGAGTGTATGGCAGCCGGAAGACAAAATACAGGTAGGTTGCTAGGAGACAGTTCCTTCCTTGCTGGTCTTTGGCCAGCTCTTGGCTGTTGTGGAGGCTGTTGACGATGGATACCACAGATTCAAAAGCAATCTGGGCCAGGTTAGCTGCAAGACATGCAAACACACACCCCAATCAAATGCTGTTTACACAGAGCATGTCATTCACAGAGGTGAAGACGACCCTCACAAAGACAACCCTGGCAAGTCTAGCATAAGATGTGTCATCAGAGTTCACGCACAAAATTTAAGCCAGAACAGTTTTGTTTGGCAAAGTTGGCAACAAGTTTCATTAGATCAGATCTTTGCAAAATGAGGATATCCAAATTAGATACAATACTAAGCAAAAGGCTGAACCACTTTTAGCTAATCAAGACCTCATCAAGTTATCGAACTAATAAAGTTAATTCAATCAATGAACTGCCGGTGAAATTTAATGGATACGTGGAGTGGCAAGGATGTCACTGAGGCGAGGTTTAGGAACTGAAGCAGTGTTCATCTAGCTATCTATGAAGGTGACAGTCAACTCTTTGGAGAACAGAAGAAATTCTTGTTACTTTTGATAGTGTTACTGTTCATTTGCATATATTATTATGTTGAATTATATATTTTTTCCTGAGCTACTATCCTCTTAAATATCTTTAAACATCATAACATTATAAGAGCATTACATTGTATTTTACCTGAGATTATATAAGATTATCACTATTTTGCATAACAAAGTAAAAGCAGATTTTTCTGAATGCCAGAGGTGGAAGTACCATGTACCAACTACCCAATGACCAGCTTCTTCCTGAAAGTACCTCTCCTGATTGGGCAGTGAGAATCACTTCAGCCCTCCCATGCTCTTGTGCCAGGCCCCACCCGTTCATTCTTACACAGCCTCAGTCACCTGTCTGCCCAGCGATGACCATTGGCTGGAGAATGAGCCTGAAGAGCTTATCCAATACTTGATGGAGGAAGAGCACGAGCGGCTCCAGGCCGGACGAAGACAGAGAGATGATGCTCAGCTTCAGCTCATGCTCCAGCTTGCTCTCTGGGATCTTCTCATCCCGCACGCGGATGGGGAATGGCGCTCTGCCCTCCAGAGCGTGGCAAAGAGTGAAAAAGCGCTCCAAGTGGTTGTCCTAGAAACAAGAGACAGGGGAGTTGGCAAGGGTGAGGATTTCAAACTGTCATTCAATAATGACCCCCCCCCCCCCCATTAGATAGGAACGTAAGCTATAGACCAATCACCTTTGGTATTAATGCCAATCCGTTAAATCGCTACAAGAATGCTATGGGGTCCAATTAGTCTTAGGCTTCCCATTTTCGTCGTTCAGAAATCAAGGAATTATTGCCTCACTGATAAACAGCAAAAAGAAGGTTCCTAATTACTGCACGCACCTGCGTGTGTATAGAAGATACAGCTTGGACCTCCAGGTTAAAGACGCCCTTGTGATTTTCCATCCACCTCACCGGGGGAACCTGATTAGGTATTTTCTAAGAAAAACAAAATCAGATATCAAAAGGAAAACGAGTCATTGACTGATAGCAGGAAAAAGGAGTCTGATAATGGCTCAGCTTGCCCACCTCGGGGGAGTGTAATGAGTAATTAACAGGAAGGCGATCCAGGGCCACAGGAAGGCAGTACTGTCCCGTCTGGAGGCGGTCATTGTTTATTATTGGAAGCCACTGTGGAGGAGACAGTCACCATGGTCACAAATATGTAGCATTAAGAATGTGTGTGTGTGCTTTGTATTTACTACATTCTGGGGACCAAATGTCCCTACAATGCGGCAAAAAATGTTACTTTAGAGCTTGTGGGGCCATTTTCAGGTCCCTATAATATAAACCTCAATTTCATAAAAATCTGTGGATGCAATCAAAAAAAGGAAAATGCCTAAAGTCTCTGTGTTTTGTTTGCTTACTGATGGTTAAGGTTAGGGTTGGGTGGGGGTTGAGGTTGTCATTGTTAGGATTAGAATTTTTCCCATATGGCTGGAAGACTGGATGGTCCTGAGAGATATGAATACAAATGTGTGTGTGTGTGTGTGTGTGAACTGGCCATTGCAGCATGACGGTCACGCACTGAGTAGCCAATGAGAGTCTCGTTGCCCCCTCCCTGATTCTGCTTCTGCTGGCAGCTGATGTGGTAGAAGGTAAACAGCAGGTGGTGGCGCTCTGTCACTCTGGCCGGAAGCTGGATCTTCACCTCCTCGTAAAAGTCGGGCGACCTGAACAGGGCAGCATTTAATAAGGCTTAACTGATAGCGTTTCCAGCATCCCCTCAACTCCGAAACTGTCCTGACAGAGACGGGTGACGGGTCCGATACAATATTGTTACCTATGGTTGAATCTGTGTGCGCGTAAGTTTTTTATTTTTATTTTTTTTTATTGCTACCACCCATTTGGTCACTACAGAAGCTATAGGTCACTCAAAAACATCATCGTTTTACTAATAATGACATAATAATAAAATTAGGTTGGAAACACTTTGGAGTAAAGAAGGAATTCCTGTTAGTTTCTATTGTGCCAACGATAGCTGGCAAACATTCTAATGTTAAACTGTTTTTTGTTTTGAGTAAATATGTACTTATTACCCTGATAAATAGCTTTAAAGATTTCTTAAACTGAAGACTTCTGCACAGTACTGTATAAATGTACACACACAAATACACACACACAAACACAGACACACACACACTGTGGCCACTTCATCAGGTCAAACCACCTAATACTGGGTAGGATACTCTTTATGTTATTATTTTTGCACTTGTTGACTTTTTTCAACAAGGACATTTTTCTCTAGCCTCTCTAATTACCAAGGTATTTTTGCACATAGAATTGCTACTGATTAAATGTTTATGGTTTATCACACCATTCTTTGTAAAGTCAAGCAGCCACTGTGCATGAAAATCCCATGACGATGGCTGTTCCTGACGTTGTGGAACCACCACATCTGGCATTCATCACTTGTCATCAGTCAAACTGTCATGGCAAATTCAAAATCATTTATATCAAATGTCTTGCCCATTCAAGTAATTAGTAGAACAGTAATTGAACCTCTTGCTGTATATATAGAGTTTCAGTCACATGATTTGCTGTTTGGAGGGAAGGATTTTTAACAAGCTAGGAAAGCATATCTATTTATGCAGAATAGCAGACTCTTGGGGTACTTGCTTGTTATGGTATGTGATTGGTGTGTACACCTCCTGTACAAATTCAGGCCCACTGGATTTCCCAAAAATTACCTAAAAGATAAAAAGGAAAATGAATGCCAGAACATGCAAATTCCAAATAGACTGTGCAGGGGACGGACATAAACCCCCAGTGCTTGGAATGTGAGGCAACAAAAAGACCCACTGAGAAAACACAAACAATATATTATCACCCTATTTTTAATATATCATTATATACATTTTTAATAAATATATTTGTCAATCATTTACAATAAAATTGAAACTGAATAATATGGTCAGCCTTTTGTTAACAGAATCATCAGAGAAAACCTTTGAAATATAGTAAAACCTTGGATTGTGAGTAAGTTGGTCTGCGAGTGTTTTGCAAGACGAGCAAAAAATTCGTAATAAATTTTAAGTTGATAAACAAGCAATGTCTTGAAATACGAGTATTATGTATTAGGTATACGCTTTGTCTGCCGTTACGTGATCACAACTCAGCTGAGGATTCTTCTCTCTCTCTCTCTCTCTCTTTCTCTCTCTCTCTCTCTCTCTCTCTACGAGACTGTAGGTAATCGTTTCCCATGATCGGTTTCAGTCGGCACGCCTTTGGTACGTAGGTTACCCCGGCATATAGGGACTCCGGCACATAGGGGGCCCCAGTACGTAGGGCACCCTGGTACGTAGGGCACCCTGGTACGTAGGGCACCCCGGCACATAGGGCATCCAGGAACGTAGGGCACCCTGGTACGTAGGGCACCCCGGCACATAGGACACGTAGCACGTAGGGCACCCTGGTACGTAGGGCACCCTGGTACGTAGGGCACCCCAGCACGTATGGCACCCTGACACACAGGGCATCCCGGTACTTAGGGCACCCTGGGACATAGGGCATCCCGGTACATAGGGCATCCTGGTACGTAGGGCACCCACAGCACATAGGGCATCCTGGTACGTAGGGCACCCCGGTACGTAGGGACCCTGGTACATAGGGACCCTGGTACGTAGAGCACCCTGGCACATAGGGCACCCCAGCACATAGAGCACCCTGGCACTCACCGGCAGACAACACTCCTGTTCTTCCCCACTCATAAACTGGATCTTGATGGTGATGTTCCTTGCTGATGCCAGCCTGTTTACAAAGTTCAGTCTCTGAGGATAAACATATAGCAGGTTCCTGAAAAGAAAGAGGAAATGGATGGTTTTACAAGCCAGGCTGTATAATGATGGTGAGGCTTGAACAAAAGGTGTCTCCATCTTAATGTACAGCAGTGTTTCCCAATCCGGTCAGATTTATGGTAGCCTATTTTAACTGGACTGCATCTTCATTCAGACTACCTTAAATTCAGCTTTGTCATACCGGCCCCAGCATAAAAAGAACACACACACACAGTAACTTCTTAACTTAAACAGTGACCCTCAGAAATACATCCAGCTGCCACTGAAGTGAGAACTCCAACACCAACTAAAGTAAACTTGAACAGAACACAATTTTCATACCAAACAAGACCAGCAATAAGAAGTTAAGGTGAGGTGATTCCATCAAAAGTGCTCCTCAGCATTATGGATAATTAAGGACTAGTCCAAGGGCTTTCACAAATAGATCTGTGGAGCTTTTCCAGGAGTATCACATTCTTGTCTGTATACAACCCTGATATTGCCCAGCATTTCGTGCTGTTTCCAAACTGAATATTCAACATTACAAAATTCAACATGTTGTACTCGTCCGCAGTTTAATTACGTTTCATGCAAAAACATATCGTAGTCATGCATTAGTGGTAGGGGATTCCAACCACTAGCCAGGGTCGATTTTCATTTGTTGCTCCCTGATATGAGAAACGTGGAAAATCCCTAGACTCAGCAGGGTCTTACAATGCAATATTTTTGCTGAACACTAGGGGTCTCTGTTTTCCTGTATTGCACGCTTGAAATGTGCTCAACTGGGTTTGTAATCTACTTCATACTGCTTACAGTAAAATAATATAGCATCATAAAAATATAATCATAATGTGTGGTTAGATGCTTATTTCTTATTCTTTTTGTGATTGTTTATATAAGTACATCCATCCAACCATCCATTTCTGCTTAAGCAGTTGTGGGCAGGGGTGTGGAGCATAAGGTATGGGAGACCTTGGATAGGGGTGCCAGTCCATTGTAGGACACCATTATTTTACAGTTAGTTAAAAAATCACTGTAGAAGCTGTTTCAAGGGATGAGGAGCAGGAAACAGGTCACTGAAGCTGATAAATGACTGAAACACAGGCTATTATTCTCAAGAGTTTCCTGTGCGTTACAAACTGAGCTGAGTTAGCAGCTGCAGCATCGCAGGGATGGGAGTTATGGCCAGACCCACGAGTTTTTGCATGTATTACTAGTCTCCTGACTTCCATGACGATACCATTAAGTAACATTCGCCTGGCTTTCAGCCCTCACACTTCTGACAAACATATCCATTTTTTAAGCATATAAATCAAGGCTGCAAGGTGTTACGTCAAACAAACACATAAAATAGAAGGAGGAAATTAAGAATTGATTATGAAAGTAGGGCCTCTGATAAAAGAAAATGTAATATTGGCATTTGATGGTGACATTATGGTAATTCGCTTCTCAATACTCAGCTTTTACAACAACACTGTTCCTCTCGCAACGAGGCCGTGCTCCGCTTCCAAAGCTGCTGGGCCACCATTCTGACAAAAGCAGATGTCATCCGCAGGGTAAGGCCCACCCCTAGGGCACGCCGCCATTATACCACGCTTTTCTTCATAAACATGTAAACAAACCATCTGCAGTCTGGGGTATTAATGCGCCCGACAGCGCCAGGGCCAAGCGGCTGTCTCAGGCGACTGTGCCCAAGAATGCAAATAATGGGCTCAGTATCACTTAATGTTTTGGCGCCACTGAATCTCCACAAGTGGAATTTAGAATCCTGGAGTTGTGTGACGCTCCCCCGTCAGTCTGGCTGTTTACTGTCCTTCCCTTGTCAGCTCAACATGCTTGCTACAATTATAATTATACCTCAAGTAAAACACTTTTCATTACATACTTAAATACTGCAGTTCTTGTCTTAAATAAAATTATTCTTTTTTCTCCTGTGTTTTTCCACTTTAATCTATTACAATACTGACCCATGTTATTTGCTGTCTGTACAGTATGTCACATTGTGGTCCTAGGGGAACATTTTTTTATCACTCTATACATTTACATGGATGGTGTAACAATAAAGCCCACTTGTCTTGATTTGATGAGAATTTTTATATTCTTTCTGTTTTTTATAAGGAACTCCAGGCGTTGGTTTCAGCAGTAGAGTCAGAGTTAGGGTCAGAATTCAACTCACCTGTAAATGTTATGTGGTACAAAAACCTCTTTGGATGGGAATTCTAGAACCTCTTTTAGAGGGCGTTGGTTCTTTTCTGTTACTGGTTTCACCGGAATCAGCTCAGGAGACAGACAGCCTGCCAAGGTCTCCGGAGCTGGACACACATCCAGGCGAATGGTGCCTGAGGACAAGTAGGGTGTTGGGTTAAAGAACAGACACAGTACATTCCGGTCTACCTCAAGCAAACATGGCCTTCACCACAAGCACACAAACCTGCCAGTAATTGTATTTTTAATGTAACCATAAAAATCACTTTAAACTAAAAGCCATTTTGGCCTTTCATACTTGAAACTGATGCAAACACGCAAGACTGTTTGCATTGAAACCCCCCTCCCCTATTCTCAAACTGATGTTAACCACACTCTGTACTTATGCTATTGTTTTGCACATACTGAGCAATTTTGTACATACTGCAAATATTGTACTTTCTACAACATTTCTTGCACTGTATTTACGCCAATTAATCACATATGCACAGTACATAAACCAACCAAACTGTATGAAACTACTGTCGCACTGTGTATATACTGTACTGCATGTATCAGAGCCACTGACACTTGGAGACAAATTCCCTGTGTCTGAACATACTTGGCTTGTCATCCTGAATCTGATTCTGACGTTTAAGGTCAATGACATATTATGCACAGCAAAATGGGTCTTTCTGCATGCTCGCTTCCAAATACATGCTGGGGCAGGCACCTGTGATCGTCTTTATTCTTCTTTGCAGAGTGGAAGATCTCTTAATGTCAGCCAGAAATTTGAACAGGTCTTCATCGCTCAGTCTATCTCCTTCCTGAAACCACAGGGGGGCCCAATCTCTTATATTTGTAGACATGCCGAATGTATATACAACATCTATTTCATTCTGCCAGCAGACTATACTGAATATCAGTAGTATATCACACCAAGTAAATTAAAGAGAAGAGTGACTTCTTTTTTGTAATGAGATCTTGTAACTGATAACATAGCAGTTTATAGACATGGTTACTGCATTCCTAAGAAAGTCTGTTATCTCATTGGTCGCATAGCGGAAGGTCTTACACTGTTATACCCACAAAATGCTACATTAGTAGGATAAGGTGGATAGACACACGGATTGTAGCCTAGATGTTGTAAACAGAACCATATTCAAAATCTAACACATAATGTTGGCAGCGCCAATTATCAGCCTTAGTGTGTAAACAGGGCATTCCTAAATCTTGGCAATGATCCGGTATCAAGACAATATCAACAGGCAAAATCTGGCCCTTTGCTGTGGGCCCAATCCAACAGGTTTTATCACATATGTGCATGAATGTGTCATCTCAGGAATAACTGGTTGTTTTGCTTCATTTCCTGTTTCTGTTTTTAGTGTCGTCCTGGAGCTGCAGCGGCTGTGTATTGACAAGACTGGTCTCAGCTTTTAGCGAGGTGCAAAACTGGGGAGCTGGGGGTGAATGACAGGGCTTACAGAGAAAGTTGGTAATGCAGTGTGGTCCTAGTACAACGCAGGGGTGCATGTCATTTGACTCATTCTGCTAACCCCATCACTGCCATTCTAGTTGTGCGAGCCAATCTTTACCATGTACTGCTTAAATTATGCATTGAAAGTCACCAAATAATTCCAGACATGGGGTAAGTGCACGAGGCAGGGTTACACCCTGGATGGGATGCCAGTCCATCACAGGGCACATAATCATATACTTTACAGCGAATTTAGAGATAAGTGCAAGCCAACATGCATGGCATTGCACTCTGGAGAGAAACCAGAGCACCTGTTAGAAACCATGGGAACACAAGCAGAGCGGAGGTCATATCAACAGTATAGCCTGCATATACTGTACAGCAGCATTTCATTATACACCCAATGTAAGGGTGACAGATAAAAGTCTTTACCCCAAAATCTGTAGATGTGAGATATGTCCCTCATGCCTGTGGGAAAATGTGCCTAGCATATATATTTTTCTGAAAATTTGAATAGAAATTAGAGTTACAGATATTATCTCCTAGTGCAGGGTTATTCAAATCACGGTCCTCGAGGTGCGAGCCCTGCTGGTTTTCCAGCCTTCCTTAACCTGTGAGTCAGGTGTGAAGCCTCTGACCAATTACAATCAGTAATTATTAAAGCAACTACCCGGGAGAACAGAAAACAAGGCCTGGATTTGGAATCGAAGTCCAGATTTGAAGAACCCTATCCTAGTATTTAAACTGAAGTAATTCTACTGGCCTTTACTATTGATTTAAGCTGCTTTGTGTACTTATAATATCTTCTTATACTTAGTTATTTAGTGGGTCCCTTCATCCAAAGTGTTGTACAATTGAGAGAGCAGGGTCAGCCAGTCGCTGGAATGATTAGGAGGTGTGGGCCTTGCTCAAGGGCTCAACAGCGAAATCACTGGCAACCATGGGATTTGAGTCAATACTCCTCTGATCATATACACACCACCCCACTGTACATCATCTTCAAGAAGCCAGCATGTTTTAGAATCTCTTAATGATTCTGTTTTATTCCACAAGTACTGGAAACAGCACATCACTAGCAAGATTTGGTGTAGAGAAGGAGCCACCCAAGGCAGACCTGCTTGCAGAAAGTGGTGATGGTGATGGTGGCGGGCTTGAAGGACGCCAGGTTGTACTGGTCCTCCATGGAACTGAAGCGCTCTGAGTTCCTCCTGGGCAGGTTTCCCTTCCTCTCCATGTTGCCTTTACCTGTCCGGTGGGAGCCAATTCAGAACATTTCAATAAAAGATCCAGGTTCTGTAACTGCTTGTCCTATTCAGGGTCATGCATGGTCCAGAGCCTATCCTGGGGGCTACTGCCTCAAGGCAGGAAACAACCCAGGACGAACGCTAACTCATCACAGGGCACGATCACACATGGGCAATTTGGTAACTCCAGTTAACTTCAGCATGGACTGTGCAGGGAAACCGGAGCACCAAGAGGAAGCACCACAATGACACGGGGAGAACATGCAAACTCCACACACATAGAACCATGGCAGAGACTCGAACCTTGGTCCCAGGGATGTGAGGCAACAGCGCTAACCACTACATCGCCATGCTGGCATGCCTCTTGATAATTAATAATACACAACCCAGGCACATTCTAATTAATAGAATCTCCAAATTAATAATTGTTTTTGTGAACATGTGCACATGGCTGGTGGTATTTATTCAATCTGAGTCCACACCATTCAGAGCTTCCGAGTCGGGCATGTCTCGCTCCAGGGTCGCCGTATTGATGACGCTCATGATGTTGACCATGGCCCAGGCGAAGGGCATCCGGTACCGACCCAGTCTCGAGCAGAACAGTTCTGCCTGGCTCCGCAGCTTGTCCAGTTTATCCTTGTTCTGGAGAGGACAGAGCAAAAATTCCAGGCACTTCCTGTGGCACAGTTACTGAGTCTCCAAATCCCACAGCAAGGTCTCATATGCCGTGTGATTTCATCACGTCTACAGGCCACGGCAAAACGGCAAATCATCCATGATCCATCACCCATGATAAGGGAGTCTGCTAAAGCAGTGGTTCTCAAAATTCTATTGTCTATAAACCACTTAAACCATCACAGATGTTATGGAGCACCTGTGCCCAGCTGGCCCAAAACAGGTCAAACTTCATTAATGCATTATTCTTCCCTGTGTTTTACATAGCTTTAGGAAAGGTGAGTAAATCTTTTTTGAGTAAATTGCCCTCGATTTTTTGGAATACATGCTTACAAAAGGCAATGTTTTAAGAAATGATATCTGCATCTGCTGGAGAAAACTAACTGCAAGTAAATGCCACATCGCAGGCAAAGGTTGGTTGAGAGATTACAATGAGACAGAAAATAAACATGAAGTAACAAAGATGCCCAACATGATGCCCAACATGATGCCCAACATGAAAGTATGCAAGGCTGTTAATTACCTTCGTTGCGTCACTCTCTCTCATCACCATGTAGGGTTCTGCACAATCGCTGATCTCCCCCTGCTGCAGTACTTTCTCAATCTGAAACACACAGTGGTGGTGGCTGCACATAATGGAACATTACAGAAGACCCTCTGACTGGAAACAATTTCATCCTGTAACTAGGGTTACCACTTTTACTACATAAAAATAAGGGACGCATACTGCAGGGGGCCACGACCACAGTGATCACAGGCCCAATGGCATGCCAGTGGTGGTAAATCAGGAAACTATGAACACTTGGACATTAAAATAAAATAAGCATCTGCCATTTTTTAAATATTACTCTCTGCCAACACTTTGCAGAC
>JABFDZ020000044.1:26961695-26972211 GCA_019775955.2 Pollimyrus isidori | reverse complement strand
TTCAAAACGGGACGCGCAATTTCATTCTCAAATACGGGACGATTCCGTATTTTAAAGGACGGGTGGCAACCCTACCTGTAACCCAATGTTATGGAGATGCTTTCGGACTCCCGTGCAGTCAAAGTTTAACTCTGTTACTGATCGTAGCACAGAATATTTCAAGGCTAGAAAAGCATCATTCATTTAAAAATAATGCAATGACATAACTGTGTAGTGTTGAGAATAATATTAGTGAGAACAAAATATCAAGATCGCACAAACACTATGATAATCTGAACTGAACAAAAGATATAGATGAAAAGCATTAATGAGATTTTTTTTTGTAATAATGGCCTTAATTGTCCACAGATTAGACATTGAGTTATATAGTTCTTGTCAATAGTTTTTGTGGCAGTAAAACAAAACTGTAGCCATGGATGAGTAGAGTGAGTGCAGCATTGTGTGCTTCCTGTTTGCACGTTACAGGTAGCCAGATGCTACTAGTGGAAAGTAACACCCTCTCTCACATGCTAGCATGTGCGGCCGCTAGCCTGATTCAAGGTTAGCCAGCATTCCTCCAATGGCCATGATGCGACAGCGGCCTGGGTACAGTGTTCCGGACAGCCCACATCCTCCACAGCTGCCGGTCCTTCATAGAGAGGGACAAAAGGCGGCTTGTTTCCACAGCGGTGGCAGGAATGCGGCCAGGCCTTGGGCCGTCGCGAGCCCAACTGACTGGGCCCGTTCACCACACGTCTCAAACACGCTACATCCGGAAGGACGCACAAAAGGTCCCTTCATGCTTCTGTTTTTTTTTTTTTACAAAGAGGGTCACCCGTTACTTCCGTTAAGCAATTTATCATTTCCTTTTTTGGGTCTCCGCAGACATGTGGGAATTCATCATTTAAGAGGCCTAATCTGACACACGCTGCCCACGTGCCACACCAGCTCACAGGTGTACATGGAGCTGCTGATGAAATCAGAGAGAAACAGGAGATTAAACGAAGACAGCAAATGCCCAAAGGCTCGACCTAGTGACCACCTGGAGGTCAGCCTTGCTCACATGAAGCACTCTGCTAAAACCAGCCTGAGCAATATACTGGGTAAGAGGAATGAATGGACAGATAATACATCCATCCACCCATCCATCCATCCATTTTCCAAACCGCTTATCCTTACCGGGTCGCGGCAGATAATACAATAATTATTAACTATAACAGACATATGATCAGATATGTGTAATGTCATATTAATACTGACAGAATGGTGCAACGTAACTGAAACTTTTGTTTCCAGTATTTTAAGATTCACTCTTCGCTTAGGTTGCCTATACCAGACTGCATGCAGTGTCAATGTTCTGATTAAACTGTTGTTTTAGGCAGGCACTGTGCAATCTCTGGTATGTTTATCATTTGCATTTATGTCTATGCATAGGTTATCAGGGAAAAGGGGAATCTTCATATTCCATTTGTTGTATAACTGCTTATGATGGCTTGAAATTATTACTAGCCAAGCACAACGTATATTTAATGAAACACACTAATTCGAATGAGGTCAATTGGCTCAGATATGTTCTTATGAGAATATTTACTGCTGCACAAGCAAGGAATAACGTGGCCAGCAGGTACTCTTCAAAGTTTAGACCTTCACAGCTAGCAGTCTCCTTGAAACGTGAAGTAAGCTAGACAGGGACTGAACAATACCTATACCTTGATGACCAGGTAGATGTCTTGGGATGTGTTGGTGATGGAGAATATTGCAGACTTGGCCAGAGTAGAGATGTCCGTGTGGGGAATGTGGGACTTCAGGAAACCTCTCATCTGGTCTGAGTTCAGGTCACAGTAGAAGTTCTCGGAGATCTGTAGAGACATCAGTGACAGAATCATGGCACATAGTTTGCTATACGGCAGATTTTGAGCACAGCTTCTGCACCAGAACTGGGTGTCTCATGTCTAGTAAGGCATAAAGTACAAATTTACATCCGAAAAATGTTCAATTTTGTTTTAATTATGAGTATACAGTATTTATTTACATTTGAAAAATGATGCATAATCAGTGAACAGATTGTGCTATAGCACAACGCATATGGCATCATTAATTACTATATGTGACAGACATGTGAAAGTGTCAATAAGTTATTAATTATAAAGTTTCACATAAAGAATGAGTTGACTCCAAACAGTTGAGAGAACTGATAAACCAGTGTCTCTCAACCCAGTCATCGTGGACCCCTAGACAGTACACAGTTTTGCTCTCTCCCAGATGGAACTGACTAGAACAATGTGGACTATCTGGCAGGGGGCTGAGAGCAAGCAAAAAGTGGGACTCGGCTGAGAAACATTGTGTGATAATGAATAAGAAATTCTAAGAAACCAGAGGGACAATTGACTCAGTTTAGCCTCTATCTCTACCAAGAGCAGGGTGAAGTTATATTTTGGAATGCACATAGTAGTGCTGGACAACCTTGATAAGAATATGGAATCTGAATGACTTCAGTGCACGCTTGGTGGAATGTCTGCCATTCAGTTCGCTGTGTTATTGTTATAATGTACGACCATCCTACACTCACTGTGCTGCTTTATATACTTCATTAACAGCGGGACTGCAGACTGGCCGGCTGGGAAGGAAAAGCTAACGAGGAAAATAGGCCTCAAACAAACCGATGTCACAGTGCAGGAAGATTTCCACTGGGTCTGGATAAAATGCTCTACAGTCTTACTTTTGGACAATTCCAGCAATTAAAATAGGGTGTCAGATGCTGAATTTTCAGTGGACGAGAACAACAGAAGCATCTGAAGGGTTGCACAAGTGACACAACATTGCAGACAACCTGTGCATTGGCTAAAATTCCAGGGAATCTACTAAAGGCGTCAGTCATAAAATGTGAGATGGAAAACCCAGTTTTGACCCAACACACTGATGAACTGATGAACAACAGCTGATGAACAGAGGAAGAGAAGCTAAGGATAGGGACCTCATTATGGACCATGAGGCACCAGAGCCAAATGACCTTATAAACTATGAGTTCATAAACCTTCCTTCCTCTGAACTACCATTGCTCTCACAAACCTATTAAGCTGACTGCAAATTCTAGCTTCCAAGGTCGTCTTCATTTGTCTCTGCCACGGGTCTTTAACTGCTTCAGAGTGCAAAAAGCATGAGCGACTGTCTCTCCATATGCTGAATCAACCAATATGACCTCAACCTTCTCGTGTGGGTGGACCATCCCTAGAGAGCCCCTTGACTAAATCATTTAGAACCTCCCCAAAAAGACCGCGATGCTTCTCAACTCTAGGTCAGCAAAGCTTTTCTATCTTTCTTAGTTCCAAACGACCCTCACTGTCTATGGCCAGTATTTAATAGGACATTTTTATAGGACAATGTGACATTATTTAATCATTTAAAACAAGGTGCATGTGGGGACACTGCTTTATGGAGCTAAATGCTCTTCAGAACATCACACAAACTGCAGTAATGGAATTTGTTGTGTATTTCTACAGCTCAGAGCATTTGTCCTTGCTGCATGCTTGATAACCAAGTCATTCTTTGTGGGTCCCCACCCTGCTATAAGAGGAACACATTTTTATCTTATAAGCAAGCATACCCCCCCCCCCCCTTAATCCCTTCCTGCCCTCTCTTATTGTCTCTAAAACAGGAAGTCCAGAGTCTTTTTAAGCTGGTACAGGCAGGTCACTTGCCCAAGCCTACAGGCTGGAAAGCTTCAGCCTGATTCGCTGCGAGATGCAGGTGAGCATGACCCTCTGTGAGGGAGTTAAGTACGTGCTCCACTATGAGGCTGATGTCACCGTTTGACACATTCATCCTGCCCTGTGCCATGAACTTTGTTTATAATTCAAACAACACTTCACCATTTCTTTAAACCAGCTTTCAGTTTTAATCTGATTTAGCAGATGGAATATTCAATATGCAGAAAGAATGATGAAACATAATTATTCATGTCTCTTTTCCTGGGTTCTGCCTGTACATGTACATCGTTTTCCCCGCTGACCTAGGAGGGAGACTTGAATGTTATAAATCAAGGTTAAAATAACAACAGACAAGTGAGTTTTTTTCTGTCTGAATATGTGTGAAAGAAGGATTGAGCTAATTGATCTGTGGAAAGCTGATGGATGGTTTTGCTGGAAACTGCAGCAGTCAGTAGGTCCATTATCTCATAATGCAAGAACAAGTTAAGCTGAATCAGTCTGCATCAGCTGCTGAGTAATGCGGAAGAACTTGTGTGTGGGTGTGTGTGTGTGTGTCTCTCTCTCTCTCACACACACACACACACACACAGGTTTGTAATTATACAGTATCTTTGTGGGGACTCTCCATTCATTTCCATGGGGAAAACTCTAGTCCCAACATGGCAACCTTAACCGCTACCCAGCCCTAACCTTAACCATAAGTAACCAAATTACTGCACTTCTGGCAATTTTAGTTTCTTGATTGCAGTTACTTAGGTCATCCTTTAGGGGACCGAAAACATGGTCCCCACATTGTCAAAATAACAGGTTTTTATCATGTTGTTGTACACCTGGACCACACACACACACCCATACTTGCACACGTGCAGGCCCACAGACACACACAAGCACGGGCATTTCTTATAGAACACCAGTCACATTTTGTCAAATTACTGGAATAGTTGTTGCATATGCTTTCAATATGATCTAATAACAAGAACACTGGTGATAATGGAAAACAAATTAGGTCAATGTTGACATAACCTGAACAAAAACACATCTGTTGACTGCAGCCACATGAAGTAGCTGTTCCTATTTAAGAATTAATAGAAGGTTTATGTCAATATTTCGGACACAGCAAATAATCCCTTAGGGAATTATTGAGGCATTGTTTGATCATCCTTATAGCCTTTTTCTACCAAGTGCCCAAAATATTTAAAAGATTCCTACTGACCTTTTTCTTTTCTTTCAGATCATACAGGGCCATTGTTGCAAACATAGGTTCTATGTCTATCTCAAACCTGCAGAAAAGAAAGCATTTGGTGGGTTACATTAAAATTACTCATGACTTTATTCTTCTCAAACAAGTGGCCACAAAATTACTTTGAAACCTCAGTGTTTGTGAGCAACAGCCATAAATCACTATAAAAATAGACTAATGCTCCATGTCACATCAGTGTGGTTACCCAATTGATTTATGCATATCACACGAAAAAACTTGCCAAGGAGTCACGTTAAAGCTGATAGCAGCCAGCTGTCGAGCTACTGTGACGGATGTGAACTTTCCGCTGCACTTCGGCTGAACCTCTGGCTATTTAGCAGAGTAGAGCCAGGTACACCCCCCACCCCAGAAGTAGGACACATGCAAAATGGCCCAGGCACATTTATTGGGTACTGTGTGTGTAACGGCCATCAGCATGATGCTTCCTATATTTTACACTTTAGCCGGAAAAATTACATGCTTACAGAATAACAAACAGAACATAAAATAAAAGAGCTGTCTTTCGAGTGACCAGACGACATACTTGATGGCCTGACAGCGAATGAGGATCCTACGGCCGCTGTGCTCCTTGGGACAGTCAGGGATGGGCCGTATCTCCACAGCGTCTTCCTGTTGTGGGATCAGAGGATCAGTGACAGGGTACTTTCAGCCCGCAGCAGGTGGGGGGGCGGAGGTGCGCACCTCGTCAGCGGGGGGGTACAGGGCAAAGAGTTCGGGGTGCCGGTTGGCCTGGCGAGCCTCCTGGTTGTGCCGATCCAGGTCATCGGGGTTACTGAAGCGCAGCAGGCCTTCAACTCGCACGTCAGGCTGCAGCACGCGCAGGTCAAAGTCCGAGGAGGTCAGCGTCCGGGCCGAGTCATCGCTGATGACCGCCGGGGGGGGCAAGCTTGCCTGACAGAGTTCACAGTGTGGGGGGGGGGGCACATGAGATAGGTGGAGGTTTAACAGATTTACTTGGCACAAAATTACCCCTGCTTTAAGCCTTCTGCTGTTTTAAGCAGTGAAAAATGTCTTCATTGAAAACAATCACCCAGAGGATGTATCTCATCAACAGCCTGGAAGATTTCCATAATCACCCGGTTTAGGACCCAAATGGAATCACTCGCTCCCCAAACAGGGAGTTCTCAGGCTTCCCTTCACTTTGTGCCCAAAAACAGGCAACTCAAGCCAGCGGGCCATTTCCCCGGTGCCCCTTGCTTTTCTGACAGCCCCAAAAGAGCTCCCTGGCTACACCACCAGATTGCCAATTATGCAGAGGCTTTGGGCGGACCAATTACCGCCAACAAAGATCCGGCTTTTCCACAGCCCCCTGCTCATGAAAAAAACATGGGGCCAATGGGAGCTGTTGATGCCCATCATTAGGAGCTGGATCGACTCGGTCCAGGAGGAAGTGGGAACAGCTGAATGAATGAATGCTGATGCTTCACCGTGTGTTGGGGTTTTAATGAACACCATTTCAACAAGACTGCGGGAATTGGGTGATTAGCGCTAGATCTTTCACCCTACTCTGGAATGTGGAGTCGGTCTGATGCCTACAATATTTATGCAAATGACAGGACTGAGAATACAATGCCATATTTTGTTAGGCATGTGCACCTGTTACTTTTGTGATGAAAGCATGAGTCTTTGTTATTTCCATTAATCCATCTCCATATACAGTCTCTCAGAAACACTTCATGGGCTCCCAAGTCCAACAACTATCGGCCTCATCCAGAGACAGTAAACCCGCTTTAAAGCATTCTGGGATAAGGCTAGACGTTCTGTAACTGACCACCAGTACTGACATCAATGGGGGAATCGTGTGTATGCAGTTTGTTCAGGGTCATTTCCCAAGGGGATGTCACCAACTATCCAGGAAATTCCGCTCTAGCTTTATAAGCTTGTTTAGATATGAATGCCCATGGGAGGTTGCAGGTTCTGGAAACACACATGAATATATCTAAAGAGACGTTCGGTTCAAATATAAAAGTGAAAAGCAAAGGGGAACAGGGCATTTGTGAGTGCTGCATCTTAACCATGGATCTCTCATCGCAACTTCATCACTGAATCGTCATCGACTGAATAGTTTAAAACCAGACTAAAGACTCACTATTACTCTACAGCTTTCTGTGATCTTCAATCATAAGTCTTCCGCACAGGCTTGACAATGTGCACATGCTTTTGTTTTGCTGCTGATTTGCTTTTTTTCTTTTTAATTATATCTTAATTGCATTTTACATTGCTTTTATATTGTTTTGCTGTGGTTTTACTTCATGTTTTATGTTGCTGATTATGAAACACTTTGGCTATCTTCCAAGCACTCATCCTAGTCAGGGTCATGGGAGAAGCCTATCCCTGCTTTGAGATGCCAGCCTTGTGCGGGGCGTACACACAAGCTCTCACACACACACATACTCTATGGGAACTTTAATGGCGCCAGTTACCCTAACTGCATGTCTCTGGGCTATAAGGGGAGACAGGAGTACTTAGAGGAAGCCTGCATGACATGGGGAGAACATGGAAATGCCACACCGTTTGAAATCATTTAGGCCCTTAAAATGTCAAGGCATGTCAGACTACCCCGAAAGTGGCAGAGAGGTCTCAGACTCCAGAGGGTTAATGATAAATACTGCAGGATAGGTTTACAGTGTAAAAAAATCTAACTTAATTAAATTTGAGACCAGCATGCTTTTGGTTTGAACTACAATTAAATACAACTAGAATATACAGACACTGAACAAGGCAGTGAATTTGATCCCTTACATTATATGGATATTTTCTCTTTGTTCCTGATCCAAGAAAAACTCTGGTTGGGAGCATCTATCCCAATAGTAATTTTAGTGTTTACACCCTCTCTCTGTACCATACTGCTATAGTAATGCGGTCTCAAGTAAAACACAGCATTCATACGCTTTGTTGCATCCATTGTTCATAACTGCTCATCCAGTACAGGGTTGTGACAAGTCTATCCCAAGAAGCTACCTGGAAGATGAAGATGAGCCCAAGATAAGGTTTGCAGGCATACAGACACACATACACACACACACACACACACACACACACAAACACGCACACACACACACACACACACACACACACACCATAGTATTCTGGGTATTTTGAGGAAGGTCAAGTAAATTGCAAATACAACATGCAAATTCCACATGGGAAGTGTGCTTCCTACCATGTGACCTGAGAGAGGCCACAGGCATCAGAACAACTGGGTCCAAAAGGGAATATGATACAGGCAGTTCTCAACTGATGTAATACGTTTTACAAACTCTCACGTAAGTCAAATTTTATGCAAGTCGGACTTACCTTCCCACACCATTTAGGACACCTTAGTGCAAAAAACATACAGGTGACTCATGTCTGGGATACCTTCCGAAAGTGAGAACATAAGTCAGCCTGGACTATCTTGATCGATGTCAAATATACTGTACAACGTAAGATACAATATCACACACACTAAACCCTTATAGTGGCAGCATTCTTGGTTCATTTTGGCTCATGCCAAATGCACACATGGTAAAATGTGTATGCTAACAGCTACTTTGTCTGCCTCAGATGCCTTTTGATTATTTTTTACGCGATATGACATAAGTTGACAGATGACTGTACGGCAGTAATGCCTGCTACAGAATGCATATTAAATAAATGAAAAGATAAAGTATATACATTTAATTACCGGTGCATATTTTGCACTTCTGTCAACTCTATGTATCTCGGGTTGGTTTTTTAAATATAAATCTGGATTTACTTAATCCGGTTTACACAAGTCGCGAGCTGCCTTTATATGAATTTAATTGCCTGAATATTCCTTTGCCCTCACCAGTATACACAGTTAGTTGGATGATTGATGGATGAATGGATGGAACTTCTTTATGTTTTCATTCTGACTTGCCCAGCAAACACGGCTGTTTGTTGTACGATGCCAAATGTTGGGCTGCATGTTTGTTTTGCAGGGTTACCTGATGTTCTTGCTTGTCTGGCACGACATCACTCTCAAAGGTCTGCTTCTGAAGGACCTTCTGCAGGCCGGATCTATCCGAATACACACTCCAGCCACTCCAACCATCACCCTGGCACCTGTTCACACAACGTTCACAGATATGAAGCCGTCTTCACTCGACCGGGGCCGATTAGCAAAGTCCCATGAGAACTCAAGCGGAGGGCGATGTTTGAGGCGCGAGGAGGGACAGGCCTCTCAAACCACGAGAAGCATGTGGCTTATCTTCTGGGTGAGACTGCATGTTATAGCTGCCACTGGGGCTTGTGGAGTGTTTCCCTCCTGAGATAAAAGATGAGAAGGAACTGTGTGCATGTGAATCTGTGTGTATGTGTGAGAAGCCAGAGGCAAGTTTTGCCACAGTACCTTCTCCTGACCACCAGCCATGGCTGTGTGTAACTCTGGACGCAGTCTCGCACGTGAGGGTCAAGCTCCACCCTGTTGGCACATGCAGGAGACCAAACTCTGTTAAAGGCAGTCTGGATGCACATACATACTGCAGACAGCAACGTGTGTGACTGTCGCAGTGGATCATTTTTTCTGAATCCTGTCATTGGTGACCCACTGACAGTCAATGTTTTTGCTCAAAAAATGTGAACTCTCTGACAGGGAGCTTAGTAGGAGCAAAACGTGTACCAGCTGTGGGTCCCCAAGAACCAGATAGAGAAACACTGCTTTAGACAGTTACATGCATACACATTACACAAGTGTAAACCATATAGATGCACACTTATACACAGCACACTCTGCAGCACAGTCTCAAACAGACAAATTTAGAGACAAACCACTCCAAACCTTTAAGGCACTTCCCAGATATCCGTCCAATAAACTATCTGTTTATTTCTATCTCTGGCAAAACAACACAGCCAGCGATAAACCGTTGCAGTGCCAGTTATACTGATCAACATCACGTCTGCCCGCCTCCACGGAAGCTGTTAAGTCAAAGACAGCAAGCTTTGCTTTGATTGTACATCGACATAGACACTTGCTCTATTGTTTTAGGTATTTTCTTTATTATAAGACGGTTTATCTGAGGCGTAATCAGAATTGAGGCTATTGAAACTGCTTGGCAGGAATTTGGTGAGGGTTCCCCAGCTTTCAAATTTACAAAGTGTGGGCGGGGAGGGGGGAGAAGGGGGCTGGAGCGCAGATTAAAGTCCGGATTAAATAGGTGTTAGGGATGTGGACCAGAGTCCCTCAACTGGGTAGCCTTGATATAGTTGTAGATCTACCTTTACATGCGTGATGCCACACAGAAGAATTTAGGCAGGTGCCAGGGGGGGATTTTCTCCCACATGTAGGATGGTATCCAGATGCATCCCGTGACAACTCGAGCCCTCTCCTTGGGGGATTCCTATACCCACCTGGGGAAGCCCGAGCCCTCTCCTTGGGGGATTCCTATACCCACCCGTGATACTCGAGCCCTCTCCTTGGGGGATTCCTATACCCACCCGTGATACTCGAGCCCTCTCCTTGGGGGATTCCTATACCCACCCGTGATACTCGAGCCCTCTCCTTGGGGGATTCCTATACCCACCCGTGATACTCGAGCCCTCTCCTTGGGGGATTCCTATACCCACC
>JABFDZ020000044.1:26939336-26951979 GCA_019775955.2 Pollimyrus isidori | reverse complement strand
TAGACGCTGCTCCGATCCGTCTATCCAGCTCCCGATCTCGCCTACCCTCACTCGTGAACAAGACCCCGAGATACTTGTCAATACACAGCATTATCATGGCAAACAACATTATCGATACACAGCAATACCATGGAACACAGCATAATCGATGTACACGGCATAATCGATGTACACGGCATAATCGATGTACACAGCATTACCCTGGCACACAACAATATCGATACACGCCATAATCGATGTACACGGCATAATCGATGTACACAGCATAATCGAAGTACACAGCATTACCCTGGCACACAACAATATCGATACACGGCATAATCGATGTACACGGCATAATCGATGTACACAGCATAATCGATGTACACGGCATAATAGATGTACACGGCATAATAGATGTACACAGCATTACCCTGGCACACAACAATATCGATACACGGCATAATCGATGTACACGGCATAATCGATGTACACGGCATAATAGATGTACACGGCATAATAGATGTACACGACATAATCGATGTACACAGCATTATCGATGTACACGGCGTTACTGCGGCACACAGCATTATCCATGCACTTTCCAACTGCATTCATATCTTTTACCAAATTATATGGTCCAAGGTGCATAATGTTTATGTAGGTTTACGACCAGCTGATTCTGCCTTTTTTGTGCTCCTTTTATGCTACTTTTAGATGATAACTAGACCCATATTTAGATACATCCTTCCACTGTCAGAAAAAAAAGGACCAATTTGTACCTGTGAGGGTACTTTTGCTAGTCACTGGAGCTCCTACCCTCAAGGATCTGCCAGTTGTTTCTTAGGTGTAGGTAAAGAAATAGATTCTGAGGAAGATTCACCATTGGGCTACATTAGTGTTGTTTGTACCTTGGGGAACAAAACTGTACCAATGCTGTCTTTTTCTGACAGTGTTTTGAGTCACTTCACATGAACTACTGTAAAGCCTTTTAGCAGTGAAAAAATACAAAACAATGAAATGAAACTTCAGGGCGGCTGAAATGTATCACTACTGAAGTTTTTTTGCCCAGGTGCTAAAGGTGCTGGTGAAAATTCTGATAAGCTCCCACATAATGCTTCTGTGCAAGTAACTTATCGCCGAAATCCGTACCACTGCCCTGGCCACAAAGCCTGTCCATTGCATGGGTCACACCTAGTCACCTGACCGCATGGTTTGGCACTGTGGGAGAAATGTAGAGCAGTCAGAGGATACCCGTTCAAACACATATGGGATAGAACAGAAATGGAGCAGCAATATTTTCCTGAGGGGGTATTCTCTTTTCTCCTGCCCCATCTTGCTCTCCATGCGATGCACAGACACATACACAGGTGAGAAAGCAAGCTTAGGGGTGACAGCACAGGGTCAGCCAGTGTGCTGGACCCCTGGAGATGAGGGTTAAGAGCCTCACTCACATCTTAATTAAAGAACACTGTTGTTCTTACGAGCCACAACAATTGCTATCTGTAAACATCAGTTCTGCACTATGGGAGAGATGAAATTCAAGGCTATATTACACTGAATACATTATTTATTTCTTTGCCCTAGAGACACTGAACACCTGGGTGTTAATGTAGCAGTAGGTGTTGAGCGTCCTGACAGGTGACTGAGGTCGGCGTTCGGTGGGAGACAAAGCAGCACCTGCTCTTTTGGGTGATGCTGAATGAGCACAGACAGCACAGGAGGGCTGGACCATAGTCATCAGGCCCGGCTTTGTCCCCTCGCCCTGGAGGACGATTTCCCCCGCATGACCACACCCCAGCGCAGAGTGAAGCTGCCAGATCAGCCCCCTTTATCTAGCCTGCTGACATTTCCCCTCGGGACGCGTTCAGAGATTCACACTGACCGCCCCACATCTCAGAGCACGTGCGACCTGCCCCGCCAGATGCAAAGTGACCTCCTTCCGCAGGGAAATGATGAGCCCAGGGGTCACCTGGTTAACGCTCCGCGTGACGGTGGCGTCTTAAAAACACCAGGTGGGAATTACTCGCACGGCAGCGATGCTCAGCTGCAGATATCTCCAAAAAAAAGCAGGAACAAAGGTAGCGACATGCAAATCAGACAGGCCACCAGCTAAAGCCTTTGAATATACCAATACTATCAGGGCCGCACACATGCACGTAAGATATTTGCACTGTAAACAACTGGCAGATGTCATTTTCTTTGCTGGGTGGACTACCCATAAGTAATCTCGACCTTCTGACAAACATAATGTTACCATGACAACGATGCACATCTGGGGCTGTAATGGAAAAGGCATTCAGAGTAAACTTAGGAATGTTGCGTAATAGCTGCTTCATGCAAACGCTCACACCCTTCTGAAAGTCTGCCTGTTTCCTTCCCTGCTCCTCAGAACTCGTCCTCCTTTTGGCATGCTCGATCCACAGACGTCTAATTAATAGGCAGGAATCACTGCAAAAGGGCACAGCTCGCAAAGTTAATACCCCCCAGCAACTCATAGCCTTAACATCTATAAAAAGCCTGCATAGTGGCAAAAACTCTGACAGCATTGTACAAGAAAACTGTATAACTGGTCCAAAAATTCCAACAAGCCTTCAGGCAAAAAGAATACATATTTTTTTTGCAGTGACTGCCTTCGTTATACTGGGATGGGAAGTCAATCTAAGTGTGAACCGTATTATTTTGTTTGGGAGTAGAGAAGGTGATTCCTGCAGCTTTACTCCTGTATGGATGTAAAAATAAAATGAACTAACAATGAAAGTTAAGACTACCAGGGTTGCAGCTTTACACACACACATGGGAGGTGATCCCAGACAATCTGCACAAAGATCTTGCTCACACTAGAGAATATCAGTGTTATGCACAAAGATCTTGCTTACACCAGAGAATATCAGTGTTATGCACAAAGATTTCGCTTACACCAGAGAATATCAGAGCTGCAGGCAAAGGTGAGGACCGCGTGACACAAGGACTTGAGAGTAGTAACGGCATTTATGGTATTTTCCCTTTTGGGTTGGGTGAGGTGTGCTTGGACTGAAGGAAACAGAAGTGATCTGTCGGACATGTTGCTGAGGTTCAACAATCACACAGCAAGGGATTACAGGTCATGCTGCTACCGTCTGGGCTACTCAATGAGTAATTAAATGTAACACTAATTTATACACGTCACAAAGAACAATATATGGGTGGGACCAATCGCGACAACTCACCCTGGTCACATGACTCTTTATATGTCCCACCCCCACAGAGGGTTTAAGGCAAATGCCAAAGGTCAGTTTGCACGGGCTTGGAAGAAACACACACATATGCAGGAAGATGGACAAGCACATAACTCTCCGCCATGACACCGATCGGCCGTTCACAGTCATTTACTTATGGGGCGGCTTTGCTGCAGTCCACCAACTTTTTGTATGTACACCATAGGATGTAAATGTGTGGGACCTGAATGTTTATAGATCGACACGAGCGTTCCCAGAAAGCAATGTATTAAGGCGGCAAAACTTATAGGTGGATACGGCAAAGTAGCAGTTGACCTATCCATCTTCCACACACTTGGTCGGGTCATTGAGAGGCCAAGATCCTGTTCCGGACAGCACACGGCACGAGGCTGGGGTACTTCCTGGATGGGCACATATACGCATACATTCCTGTGCACAGTCACATAGAGACGGAAATGAGTCGCTCTGCAGAACTTTGGATTGTGGGAGGAAACGCATGTAACACGGGGTAAACGTAAACCGTACAGCACACAGAAACTAGAGGAGTCCAATCCTCTGACCCCAGAGGAGTGAGGCAACAGTGTTGCTGACGCAATCATTCCGCAGAAAGGTACTTATTTAATAACCATCCATTTGCTCGTCCATCGATCAACCATTTATCAAGTCCCTTTGGGGTGACCCTGAAGCCTATCCCAGCAAGCACTAGGCACATACACTCGCACACGCACACACACATTCTAACGATATTTTTCTTTGAATTTCATCTCAGTCCATAGCTTACAATGAAGAAATCCATATTTAATAACAAGTAGAAAAAAAAAAAACGCAGTTGTAGGTCCTAATGCTACCATCAGATGTGTTCTAAAAATATTTGTGCAGTTTATTAACCTTCCTGTGTGGAGGTGTCTACTCTTTCCAGGTAAACTAAGGAGCAAAATGAAGGTCACATGCTGGACAAGATGCCAGCAGAAATCTCTCACACACATCAAAGTGACGCAGTGCACACCAAGGCATGCTCAGATAAACGGCGCGTTTTGCCGAGCAAGCTGATTCACAGCATAAGACAGTGAACGGTGAAATAACTGCGTCACATAAGCATGACACAGCATGCCACCTTGGACAACATGGGACAGAAAAGCTTATGTGTGCTGCATTTCCTACCTGAAACCTCACCTGATGATTAGGCAACACGCAATTTCGAATCGTTCAATACAGCAAATTGACAAGTTCCGATATTAGGAAGATGCATAGATACCTAGAGTTTTAGTCACCGGCATCACTTTGATACTCCAACATAAGGACCTTGACATTTATTTCCTTTCTACAAAACTGTATCTTCTGCAAGGTGACTATTTCTTTAGGCATTGATCCTAACGTTCCTCAGGCTATGAGCGGTTTCATGATGGGATAGGATGGGCAAGAACTGTTGGTATACATTCCATTTATCTTTATTTATTATGTGCTCAGTAACACTTTGTAGTATTGCATCTATCTAACCATCCATTTATACATGAAAAACAATAGCAGAGTTCAGCTCATCACAGCGGGCAGTGGGTTGGACCACATTCCTTGCTCATCCAGTCTAGAGTTAAGGGCCATATCAGCTGCCATGATTCATGTTCTAAGTGACAGCTTGTGGTTCCTGGTGCTTCCCAAGGTCCAGCTGTCTTGCTTGCTCAGCACGGGAAACTAGCCACTTCCACACTGCTTTGCACGCTGAAGAAATTATGCAAAATATGGTCAAGCCTCCTCTGGAGCAATAAATAAAGAAGGTCTCAGGTCGACGGCATGACAGCTCAGCACTGATGCCAGCCGCAGCCCTGAGTAACATCACACCTCAGATGCTCTTTGCTAAGTCTTAGCATTGGACCAAAGTGGCATATTAGGAAACCCTTGGAGTACGACCCTGCTAATTCAGCACCACGACCCATCAGCCCACGTGAGCTGTGGCCCCCAGATGGAGGATGAGATGTACTCCCTCTTCCTGCCTCCCAGTCTCATGTGCTTTTGGTTTGGATGAGTTGCATTCCACACACCCGCTAGCCTTGTGAGCTAATTAAACACATACACCAATGTCCCTAGTTCTGGTAGCAGAGCTCCGTCATAGTACAGATATATGTCACGGTTCTCGATGAGTTCATTGCAAAGACCTGTGCTTGACGACCTGCCAGTTTCTTCATCTCGTCTCATTGTGGCCGACTCAACAACTGCTGCACAGCGGAATATTTTAGTTTGACAGGTAAGCTGGAGGTAGACCTTGAGTGGCTCTGACATCTTGACTTATATACTAACACTGAGAACACACCGAAAGGCTGTGAGACTTTCCTCCATAAGCAGTGTTAGAATAATGGGCAGAGCTAGTGAATCGCCAAGACTGCAGCCTGAGCTGGCTCTGCTAAATCCTTTGACTTCTCAGTATCATGAAAGTCTACCTTGGTCTTGGGCAAGACATGTTACTTATTACTTATTGACACCCACATAAAATGAGAAGATTAAGCACATAAGTCATCTATAACAGGGATCATCCAGGTCATTAAAAAAGAATCAAATAGAAACTGTGATGATAAAAAGTAAACAGCCTCAGTTCCAGAACAGAAATGCTCATGAATCATGTTCGTTGGCTATTTGATTTCAGGGCTTGAGACGTTCAACCTAATCGCTAGTTAAGAAAATGTGAGTATGATAGTTGAGGATCATATGGCAAGAATTGCAACCCCACCCTCCATAAACTTCAGCTGTGCTTGTGATATTTGGATCAGAAGTGACACATTTTGGGTTTCCTTTTTTTTGGGAGGGGGGGGGCAGGATGCATAATGTTGACATCAGGCACGCTGTTTCACGGTCATTTGCTATGGGGAACTGAAAGGAAAAAATGGTAAAGCGCCTGTTCTTGTGGGTGTCGCAATGCCAGTTACACTTTAACAGCTTCAGCTGCCTTTCCTGCAAGCAGAAGACAGTCGGAGTTAAGCTGGGAACCTGTTATAAAACGCTTCAGTCTGTGTGGACACCTCCACGTAAGAGCCAGGGCTTCAGGGAAAGAAGAAGGCCTCCCCCACAGCATGGCCACTGGGAACCAATATCCATGCTTCCACATCCGTTAGAAACTGTGTTTGTCTCAGATTTTCTGTAAAGATATCAGTCCAGGAAAAAGGGGCAGGGGAGGAAGGATGATGGGGTTAGGTTTGGGTGTCACGCCTGACCCCCGTGCTGCTCCCTGCTATGACCACAGCTGCATGTGGTGCTTAGGATACCAAGGTTTACAGTTCATATGAAACTAGCCAATCAAATGTATGACTTTAGCAAAGTAATTAACATAATTTTGTGTGGGATGTACAAGCTTGGCAAGCAAATAAAAAGGCTACAGACTTGTACTTCACATATAACTCCAAAATGCTAGTCAAACTACTCAAATCATTTTCAGCTGGATCTCAAAGAACCCAAGAAGTCCTGAAATTGCTTCTATCTCATATATTAATATTTCTGACTTGTTCTACTTCAGTCAAGATTTTGAATCCCCAATTGTACCAACTGAATCGAGAGAACTATTTTATTTCCTCATGTTTCAGCCATTGTTATGCTGGCTAAACTGTATCACCGTTAGTGACTTGCGTCGTAATGGGGGATAATAAACATTTTATTAAACAAGCTTAGACATGTTTATCTTATTCCATTGAAAAAAAACAAGACATTTTATCTGCTGCTACATTTCCGCTTCTGACGGCTAGTTCAGATTATTTCCATCCACCGCAATTTCGCTGTGTGCAGCTGAATCATTTCTGTTGCTTTATTTTTTGCTCCCATCTGACTCCTTCCCCTGTTCCTGTTGAATGTATGGGGAACACAATGCACAAACTTCCTTCCCACCTGGGCACTGGGGCAGGAGGAACAATGATCAGCTCATCCACCAGTAAATGGCATCTGCTGCCGCACCAGTGAGCCGCATGCACTTACAGGCGCTAAACTGCCCCCACAGGTGATCAAAAGCTAATTATAACGAAGGATATTTGAGAAATCAACCTGAACACAGCTTTTCTAAACATCAAAGAGACACTTTACCAAGAGATTCCATGTCTCTTAACATGAAATACACGTGGGCTGCATCTCATATATTTAATTTATTTATATATGTGATTCTAAACATATCGATATTTTCATTACTTTTTCCTTATTAAATATGCCAAGATATAACGTTAACGTTACTATTGCCAGCAATTTTGTGAATTAACTGCGTTGAACTCAATAACGAAGTAGCCTAGCTGCTTTTGCAGCGTGAACGCATGCAGTCAGAACTAATTAAACATATCTGATCGAGTCACATGTTTATCATCCTATAATGATAATTTACACTATAATTTCAATAATTTCTGGAAAAGGAAACTAAACAGTTACACTGTTCACATCACATAGCAGACACGTACATAACCCATACAACAAAGCAAACGCACTTTGCAGACTTTTCTCCCCATAACTTCACATTCACAGCGTGTCACAGCCTGCTCCGGATTCCCCCACCAGCTTTTCCCGTGACAGCGCTGAACCACGTAAATTAATAATAAAAATGCCAATCGGGACCAGCTAGCAGGAAAATGGAAGAATAACCTGTTGATTTTGAGGGCAAATGCTCTCCTCTCGGTCGCTGGTAAGGTGGCCATCCCTTTCCCCCAGCCGCAGCCACGGTTCGCACAGGGAGTGACAGTGACTCCAGCGTAGATCCAGCGGCGCCGCAGCTTTCTGGGTGGAAACTTCCGCGTTTTCAGAAATGACAGCCTGCGGCTTCGCTGTCAAACCGCATAAACCTGCCCATGTGACCGGCCAGTAGTATTAAGGTCCAATAATCTTGCTTTACGAGTTAGCATTTTCAGATGCTCAGTTATATGTTAACATTTAATTAAAAATGTCCTTAACGTCAATGTTCAATTCCTACTCCCATCTATATTATTGTATTTCAAACCTAAGACAAACACCAAAACCAAGTTTATTTATCTAATATTTAGTTTAATGTCTAATTATAATTTAAATGAAGTTATGGACTGGACATATTTCTTTTCTATTTATTTGTTTGTGTGCATATGCTAGGTAAACTCCATGTTGCAAAATTCTGGAAAAATTGCTAATACTTGAATAACTCAATGCTATTTTAAGGCCTATACTTAAAAAAATAGATATATCTGCTCTGTTTCCCTCCCATAGTCCAAGGACATGCAGTTACATAAACTCCATCCATCCATTTCCCAAACCGCTTATCCTACTGTGTCGCGGGGGGTCCGGAGCCTATCTCGGAAGCAACGGGCACGAGGCAGGGAACAACCCTGGATGGGGGGCCAGCCCATCGCAGGGCACGCTCACACACCAGTCACACACACACCCACGGGCAATTTGGCAACTCCAATCAGCCTCAGCATGTTTTTGGACTGTGGGGGGAAACCGGAGTACCCGGAGGAAACGCCACGACGGCACGGGGAGAACACGCAAACTCCACACACAAGACACCAGAACCCAGGTCCCAGAGGTGTGAGGCAGCAGTGTTAACCACTGCACCACCATGCTGCACCCGTTACATGAACTGACATCTTTAAATTGCAAAAACTGAGTAATTCTGGCATCCCACCCTGGGTGCACCCCTGCATTGTGCCTTGTTCATCCTGGGTTCCGGGATCCCCTGCCGCATCGTCTAGAATAAGCTTTTGGATGGATGGATGGATGGATGGATGGATGGATGGATGGGTGTTAAAATAATGTTTTTGTTATTTGTGTTTACTAAAGACCATAGTAGAGGTGATGGAGGCACAATGACCATTGACTATATTAGGGAGAAGCTGACTAATGAGATGGAGAACGCCATGCAAGGTGTCTCTGCGACCAGGGTTTGAAACCGCTGCTGCCAGCCTGAAGGGAAATAAGACAGGAATTCACACAATTCAAATATAAATGGTGGCACTGAAGTGCAAACATAATGAATTAAAATGCAATTATTATTATTATTAGTGCTTACTTTCCTTTATCATGATTATTATTAGAGAATGTTACGTTATTTAAAATAAATAAAAGATAGCAAAGAAAAAAAATCTCATTAATGTTTTCTGTTCTTTTAAAATGTTTTGCTTTATCTTAATGTGAGGTGTTCTGCACTTCAGAATTACCGTAGATATATTCGTGCACTGCGAGCACAAGCCGCCCGGTTTGGAATGTAAAGAAGAGCTTTACTGGTAAAATTTACATTAAAGTACACTTACTACAGAATGTGGAGAAAATCATTCGCGTAAAAATGATCCCAATATGCACGGTAAAATACAGGCTATATGAAAAATGTTGCTATCGATATAACTACATTTAAATGCATTTTGCAGGAAAATGAACATAAATAAATGAACTGCAGGTTAAATGAATGTTGTTAAAGCACATATTCGTCTTTACATTAGGAATCTGACTTTATCCAATAAGGTTTTGAATTAGCAATGTGCCTTGGTACTGCCGGTTAGCAATCAGAAAACAGCCGTAAAAGCTCGGACGCTAGTTGCACCAACGCGCTCATCTCCTGAAGCCCTTGCCTGGTGATCTATAGTGTTAACATTTTTACCTTCAGCCAAAAGACTTCCTGCAGTTTTCCATGAAATCCAATTCCTCGGTCGAGCGCTGATGTGTGCAGGTACCTGCCTTCAACGCCGATGCGTCTCTTAAAGCCACAGTGACTAAATGTCACAGGAGAAACCTAGTGACATAAAACAATATGCAGGGCAAAAATATAAATGCCAAAGTATTTGTTCCAAAGTATGATGTGTAGATACTACTACTACTATTAATACTACTACTACTACTACTACTACTACTAATAATAATAATAATAATAATAATAATAATAATAATAATAATAATAAAAGAAAAAAACTTATAAAATATACTTTTAGTTTAGCCGGAATTTTAATAAGTGTGTTTGGACATGAATAGTAGTTGCAGTGATATAAACAAACTATGATCTGTGCACGACTAAATTCTAAAGTTAAAACGCAACAGCATTATTATTATTATTATTATTATTATTATTATTATACTGTTGTTCTTCTTCGGGCTTCCTTTCCTTTGTTGTTTGTAGCAATATTTTATTTGGTAGTCTCTATCGCCCTCTGGTGGCTATATCAACGAGTCTAAGCGAGAAATTGAAAACTCCAATGTCGCAAAAACTCGTAGGCCTACTTGTCGTCCAGAAAACCACAATGTAATTCTATTATGGTCTGAGGACGGTGTACCTGAACATATTATCTACGGAAGTTTGTAGAGGACATGCATAAACTTTTTTTAATTGTCGTTTTTGCATCATTTGTGTTACTCAAATAAGGCCCAGTAAAAAAAATCATTATTTTATCATCCTTTCAATCAGAAACAAGTCATGAGGGAGGGCGAATTTTTAATTTATTTATTTCTTAGAAAAAAGATAACGGAAGATAAGTTTTCAATATCAACAGTAAACAAAAGGAACAGCAACAGATGTATGACATATGGGTTGATCTGCAAAATTAATATAAAAAGAAAATATTTTAAAAAAATGTTTTATTCAAAATTTGTGAACGCCGGCAGTGGAATTTACACTGCAAAATACACTCGAAATATATAGGCCTATTTTTAAAATCGATGCGGGCTAAATTCGCCACGCGGGCGGCGATGATAAACTAAGCATTTTTTTACTGGGCCTAATGCCATATCGAGATCACGATATATGATCAAGGAAAAATCTGATGTATTCGTCCATGAGTATAATACTAAACCTCGAGATCATGGGAAAGTGACAATAAGGGTTATGTCGAGATCACAAGAAAAATAATCTCGAGATAACGAAAAGAAAAAAAAAGGTTATGCATGTCTTGTTCCGTACTACAGACTTCCGTCCAAATGAAAATGGTACTTCTTATGACCACACATGTAAACATGCACACGTTTATGTCAGTTTCTCACAACAAGATGCCATTTCTCATTGTTTTACTTAATTCATTCACAAATAATTTAGTTTTGGTTCTTATAGGATTAGGTATACTCACTTGAGTCCAAAATCAGTTGTATTAGTCATGTTGTCCAATGAATTGTACACTTCTCATTTGTTTAGTTCGACTCTGCAGAACATTTATAGACGTGTGCATGGTATAAATCACCACGCGCAAAAATGCTAATTCAGTTGCTAGAAAGGTTCCTTCAATGGTGAAGTATAAAAGAAATCAAAAACCAAAAAAGGTTTTATCGGATGGTAAAAGTAGAAAGTGCTTGTCACCATCCACACAATCATGTTTCTCTACTTGCCGCAATAGATATTGCTATGATCGCATCCCAGCAGATCGCTTTAGCACATTTCTCGAATATCAATTAATATTTGAAACAAGTGTAATCCCCACACAGTGATGTCACTGGTGCACAGCATAACAGTTCCTCATTGTTTCACGCAAATTTCCAAATTATTTTACAGGTTTTCTCGATTGCTTCGTAGCATTTCTCAAATGACAGTTAACATTAGCAAAACAACGAGTGTAATCCCCACACTGTGATGTCACTTCTGCACAGCGGAACGTCATTTATTATTGCGTCACACAAATTTCCAAATGTTTTAGTTCATATGCAAATGTTTTTGTACAATTGTCATAATTTTCAGTTGATTTAGTCTTGTTGTGTACATTATGTACAGTATTTTTTCATGGCAATATTTTTTACACCCAAAACTACATATGTATATGATCATCAATTAAGCCACTACATGCAAAACTGTTTTCGAAATGATTCAAAAATACATCCCATAAATTGCAGGAATATGGCATTTTTGCATTTTGGTTTCCCATAGTATATAACTTTACTGCCATTTCATTGTTCTTGTATTGCCATTTTGTTTTTTCTCAATTGCTTTGGCACATGTCATGAAACATACTTAACAGGGCATAAGCACAGCATTTGTGGTTTGGTGCACAAGCAAATTCAGCTAGCTAAAGAGAAATGATGGTGAAGTACGTTGATCAATTTTAATTCTTAAAATATTGAAATGTATGTTTTGACTGGTATGTTTCTAGGCAGTGACTCAGAGATGTCACATTTTTGTGTCTTTGACTGAATGGCTGACAAAGGAATTGCATTTTGAAACATGAATGAAAGGTCTTGAATGAATTACAGTATACAAACTGTTTTGAGAAGTGAATGTTTAGAGAAATTCTCACACAGCGCTGCAGTAAGAAGGCCTAAAGCATCCTTAGAAATCATCACCACTCAACTCATCCCCTGGTCAGATGCAGGCAATCTGGACACAACTTGAATCAACCGGCTAGTGAGTAGTGATGGGTCGTTCTTGAACGATTCGTTCATTTTGAACTAATCTTTAATGTGACTCGGGAAGAACGAGTTGTCTCGTGGGAATGATTAGTTCAGTCGCGCATGCACATTTGCGCAACTTCTTATAGTTTCTGTATTGGAATTATTGA